>JAKSZP010015933.1:0-156744 GCA_022478985.1 Massospora cicadina | reverse complement strand
CCTGCACAGGTCTCATGTTGATTTGATGCAGGTTGTTGATTGGATTTTTATATTTTTGAGGTTCAACTTTGTTGCATTGTGCACCGCATTTTCACCCAAATTGCGGTTTCATTGTTCCTCAGTATGTGCATGACTGATGACGCTTTGTGGCTCAGTCTGGTTACTGTGAAAATTTTTGACCTGGGCATATTGTTCTGATTAGTTGGTTCAGTGAATATCTGAAATATCCTCCTGAATTTGTCCGTGGTTAATGGCGGATTCAGCGTGTGCTGCCGCTTCAGCTGCTGCTCTCTTGAAGGCTTTTTGTGCTGCTTTACGCTGTTTACTTGTAACTGGGTCCACGATGGAGTATAGTCCATCTTCACCCCAGCGGAATGGGTGGTGGCCATCAGTCATTTTGGCGAAGTTTTCATTATCTTCGTCCATAGCTTCTTCACAAAATCATTTTCCATTAAGCCCTCTTTACAGGGCATGCATGTTCCTTGTGGCCCAGTGAGCCACAGTGGTTGCAAATGGGTGGTGCGCGTTCCGATGTAACTCAGAATGCAGCTGACTGGCCCCCATCTGCAAAGTAAAATTCTGCTGCACAGGGAATTCTGGATAAATCCTCTTCCACTTCTGGGAAGGGGTTGATTACAGCGATAGCTTTGCCCATGCACAGGTTGGGCATTAAGCGAAATCACTTTAATTCAATTGTTGGATTTCTCCGTAGGCCACAAGACCTTTGTGGAGCTCCTCCTCAATTACCTTATGAGGAAGGTTGGTGGGGAGCGAGTCAAAGGAGATGAACAAAGTTTTTGCTTTGTTCCATCTGGTGCGCGCGGTGCACACAATTTTTTTGCCCTCAGGGAGGGCAATTTCCACACAGATTTTGCTGCGGCATTGGCTTCATTGGCTGTTTCAAAACCAATATCAATCCAGCCATGGCCATGTTGTTGGTGGCTACGTACACCACATGAGGGAAAAGTGAGGGCTGTGCCTCACATGTTTTCTCCCACAGGGTTGATGACTCATCCCCAAGGAAGAGTCTGATCCCGTGTTCCACCTTTGACAAAGGTTGGTTGAATTGAATGTACATGTATTGCGCGTGCTTTACAGTAAATACCATAAACCTAGATGGTGTCTGAGTTTGCGATTTCTTTGCATATTGGGTTCCTGGTCCTCCTCCAGGGCGTTTATTGCCCTTAGTTGCACCGTTAAGTGCACCGCTTGCCGTGATGCTCGCCCATGTTGTATTATTTTTGTTATTAAAGTCGCCCATCTTTCCTGTGTGATTATCCAAACTTGCTGTTTGAATTGAATCATAGTAACTAAAGTGATTGTTACGAGAAAGAAAAGCTTCATGTATTAAAAACTCAATAACTTAAAAACTACCTACTTTATACCTATAATATTGTATAAACAAAGCAACTTGATAATTTGTACATATCTTATAGTTTATTTGTGTCAAATTTATTTATGATTGGTAAGTAGTTTAGATTACAGGTTGAGTAAACATGAATTTATAATGATTTTATTTTATAGGATGATATCCTAGATCACTAAAACTAAATGCTGTTTAATTTAATATAGATCAAATTAATTTTAATCTATAATCCAATTATTTTCAAACTGTTATACACAGTTTTAGTTTGGCTAATCCAACCATTACTTAAGTAATCTAAACATCTTGAAATTATTCTTTTTTAAAGTTAAATGACAAAACACAATGATAGTATCATATTAAAACATTTAATAGATAAAGCGTTTTGAAATTTTCTAACAACCTTTAGTCAAAAGGCATACATCATGTACTTAAGCTTTTTACTGTAAGGTAAAACTTAAAATTATTTAATAAAAGAACTTAACTACTCACAGTAGGTTCTGTCAGGGACTGGAATCTCTGTAACCCAGTCTGCCATAGCAACTCGTGGACTTGCCATGCCTGAGCTAAGAGTCCAGTATAACAAGTGAAGGATGTGGATGAGAAGTATTAAAGCTGTGTATATAGGTCAGTTGGGCCCTAATATGGGTTGTAGAGCCTCAGCTAGACCATACCCTGTTAGGGCCAAGATACCAGTGATAGTGGGTAATTGTGAAATGGAGTTGGAGGAAATATTTGGATTTTCAGAGTGATTTAATTGATATATGCTTGATAATAAAGATCCTTGTACTTTAATAAGGACCATAAGCACGTAAATCAAATAAGTATTTGGAAGCATTTTAATGATATTGACTGCAAGGAATGATTTTAAAAATATTCAGCTTATATTCACTTTTCTAGACTAATTAAACTAGCTTTAGGGCTTACTTAATTCTTATCTTGCTTTAGATTCTTTAGGCTCTTCCTGTCTTAGATAACCAAAGCTTAGACTAGTAGTTAACTGCCTAGTTTGGTCTACTAAGACCTGGCCCCAGGTGTTCTGATGTTCAATATGATTCAATTTGATTTGATTTGTCTGACTCATCTGGCTCGTTATTCATTTACTATTTGATTTTGCCATCATCTTTGATCGTTTAATCTGATTAATATATCATATATGCTATTAGCAAAAACTGATATATCAGGGATATCCTTCATGTCAGGCTTTGCCCTGACAGGTTCAGAAGTTCTCAAGGGAAATTCGCCCTTCCTCTCTTCTCACAGGAGCCGTGGAGATCTCAACAAGCAATATTTTGCAAAAGGATATCTAATCCTTCAACTCTAATTCCAAGAGTAAAAATACTGCAGATGAATAAATGACTAAATATTTAATTGGCTAATAATCTGCTTTGTTTTACTTAAAATTTAAGGGAGTCTATAGGGAATCTGCGCCCAACTCTTCTGTTGGTGCTTCACTTGTAAATGGCAGCAATCACTGATGGATTATCCCTCTGAATTTGCACCCAGCAATGATTTTACTCATCCATCTAGTTGGTTACCGCTGCTGACTATAAATGTGACCCCTTCTGGTTAATTTATAATTTCCCAACATTCTTGATCAACCTCAGAGATTACCCTTAATAGACTAGAAACCTGTATACCTAATGCGACCTTTTATCCATCAACATTAGGTAGTGATACCACAAAAGGTTCACTTATATCTTTCTACCAGATTTGTTGCTTTTGCCTCAGCAACTAATTAATATCCCTGAATCATCTAGCAACAAATTCTGATTGACTAATATAATTAAATCTCATTTACTAAATAGCTTATTAAATCATAATTTAATACATCAATGGGATCCTCCCCAACAAAACACTTGTAATCAGGAGATGTCAAATACCAGAAAATTAGTTAATATTCATTAAAGGTTTTACTAAATGATAGTTATCATCTAAATTAATAATTTCCATATCCACTAGAGGGTCTCAACCCCAATGGACGAGCATTAATTATATATTCTAATTATTCCGGGTAATATGAGAAAACTGATTCCCAACAGGGTGGTAAGGGATCAATATAACTTCTACAATACCACTATAAGGGCATTATGGCCAAAAATAACTATGTTATCCTAAATGGAAATGCGGCCCAACAAAGTCAATAGCATTCTTATACTACAGATCAATGTTAGCTTAGTGGAAAAGAATAAACAAAAATTTCAATATAGTTTTAGTTAGATATATAAATCATGAGATTAGATGATATTCTCCTAGAGTTGATCAGATCAACTACTCAACAACATAATTGCTCTTCCCTCAAAGTCTTTTATGGTAAAAAAGTTGGTATTATATTTTTAGATATATTAAAAGATGCCAACTGCAGCTCTTAGATCATTTGGAAATATTACTTACTTATAGGCTAACTAAATTTAGATCTTGATATGGAGACGCAACATTAGCTGAAGACAAAAAGCTTACATAGTGTTGGTACCATCTAGTACTAAAAAAAGCTTACATAGTATAATGTTTTATAACATGTTTAAGCCTTCATGAGGGTGCTAATTAATTTAGAAATTAACAGAATAAATTTTTGACCTAAAAATACAACTGGGAAAAAGTTTGATCCAGAAATCAAACATGAGGTACAAAAAACTAGGAACCTAAAGTCATTGTAACTTAATTACAATCTCCAGGATTTTAAATTCTTCTTTAGAGAATCAGGAAAAGCCCGCTAAACAAGAGGAGAACAAATTTTATAAATACCTTGTTTTAGAAATCTCTAGATTTTAACCAATGGCATGCCTCCTTTCATCCTATGAACCTTAACCACTTTTTATAATTCAGATTATTAAGTCCATACATTATTTCATGTTGTCATGATAGTACCTAGTAAAATTAAGGATAAAATAAGATTAAGGAAGTTTACTCCTAGGTAGTATATCCTTAAATTATTAAACTTAAGATCTTCAAGATCCCTAACATTATTACCAAGATGACTGTTGTTATTGACTGGATTTGTAATAAATCAAATGAGAATAAAACTTCGGATACTTAGCAACCCTTCCCATAAAATACTATCACAGCAGAACCTATTAAAAAATGCCCTGAGCCCTAAATCACAAAATGAGCTGAAGAATGCTCAAACTTCTCTCAAATCCGCTGAGGTAATTTCTAAGGATCTTTTCAGTCAGGACTTTCTAAATTGGCTTAATTATTGGGAATAATTGTGCCCCACTGAATCTTTTGAAAATGCCATTTTGCTCCAGCAACCCTGATATTCAATGTGACCCTGAACCTATACTATATCTTATACATAATCCTAACTCTAAGCATAAATGAATCTTCGCTTTTTTATAAATTTTTCTAATTAATATTAGTGATCTACATGTTTATAATAACAGTGATTTGCCTTGGTTACAGCTATGCTGCCAAAAGATTTCCCTAAGAACACAAAAGTCTACTAGGAGATTCTTCTGGGTTATTAGCAACTAATTTTTGCATAGCCTTCAAAAGTCCTGGCCTTTTATCATTTTTACAAAATATTTGACTCTGGTGATCTCTGCTAGGTCCCTTCTAAGACTACCTAGTGAGGACATCTCTTCATATAGATCAGCCCAGCCACCCTATCCCTGCCGCTATGGAAAGGAACATATGTTTCAATAATAAACCATCTTAAGATGAAAATTAAGATGATTGAATTAGTGCCCTCAAAAACAACTGCTAAAGATGGCTTGTGGGGTGTAGATGAGTTTTGAGGGGGAATTATTTGATGAGGACCTGACTCTGGTCTTCTTATTAAGTCAATAGTTTCCCTGTACAACAAAGTGGCAATCAAAGTCGCCAATGTTGAAAGTCTCAGCCACCACTCAGGCAAAAAGATAAAATTGAGCATGTCAAAACATTCTATTCCAACCTTTAGGATAACACGGAAGATTTACGCCTTCAGGTTGAAGAGGCAACCCCTATAACTGACTTAGGAACCATGGAGTCCTTTGAGGCTTGCCAGTCCCCTCGACCTTCTTATTATCATTCTCCCCTAATCTGTTAGATATTATAAATCCACTTTTAAGTAAAGTATGTTTCTAGAGCCAAAATCATATAGTCTTATCTTTGAATTTGTGAAAATGTCATGTGTGTTAGTTTACCTTGATAAAGTGACTGTGTTCTCTCTCATTCAACCAACTTTGGTTCACTTGAAGGAAGTATTTGAGTGCCTCTACTCTGTTTTGCTGAAGCTAAAGCCGACCAAATGCCAGCTCTTCCAAACAGATTTATATTCATTGAGCATAAGGTTACCTTGGAGAGAATCACACCAAAACCAGATATGATGGTCGCAATTGAGAGGATGAATCAACTCTTTAGTTTACAGGATATCCAGGTGTTCCTTGGGATGGTCAGCTATTACAAAAAGTTCAACCTCACTTTGGCGAGCCTTTTGAACCACTGACCTATCTACTACACAAAGAGGTTTGATGTTAATGGGAGTAAACGCAGTAGCAAGCTTTTGAGTTTTAAAGAAAGCTCTTACAAGCGCCCCTATATTAGCTAATCCTGTGTTTAAAAACTGTTCATACTGTTTACTGAGGCTAGTGATGTGGCTGTTGTGGCCAACCTTGCGCAACTGGATGCAAACCAAGTGGATCACCCTATAGCATACTTAAAAAACCTCTGTCTCAAGTGGAAAGTAATTATAGCATAAATAAGCGTGATTGCTTAGCTGTCCTATTTGCCATCAAGCATTTCTGTCCTTTCTTATATAAAATTAATTTACCGAAGTTACAGATCATGCCTCTCTAAGGTGGCTGAAACAGATGAAGGCCCCAGATGGACTAAAAGCCTTCTAGGCACTCAAACTAGAAAGCTATGATTTTCCATTGTTCATCGTGCTGGAACAATGCATCAAAAAACTGACAGGATATCCTGCTTGCCTATATTGACGCTCTACACCTATGAAGAAGATCAAATTTATGACTTCATTGAGAACCATAGTAGTGGAGTCAAGAAGCTCCTGTAGTTCAGCAGAGATTATATAAAATGGCTGATCTGACTCAAAAACTGAGGATGGGTTATTGTACAAATTTGTTGGTGCCTCTTAGTTGCCTTATGTTCACCCATTGTCCAGGACAGAAATCACTTTGGAGGGAGCATTCAATGGTAGGCCTTGGTGCCATCAGAAAATCAATTATTAGTTGCAAGAGCACTGCTACTGTAAGATGATTGAGACAACTCATAATTTCCTTGACTCTTGTCTCGTTTGTGCAGCCAGAAGCCTCCCGACCCACCATTTTAACATCAGGTCATGGTTCCTACACCCCATTTGTTACAGTCGGCCTTGACATTGTCAGTCCACTACCTATGGAAATGTATGGCCATCATTGTACCATACTGTCAGTGGACCATTTTATAAAATGAGTTAAGCCATATCCTTTAGCTCGCCCACTTATAAAGCGGCTACCTCATTTTTAATTTACAGGTCTTAACCTGGTATGATAGCCTGGAGGTACTACTGTCTAACAATGTCACCATATACATCTCTTAAGCACTTATTAACCTTAATACCCTGATAGGCACTAATCCCTCTTCCAATGCTCCATATTACCCCACTACTAATGAATCCGTGGAATATGCAAATGGAACTCTTGTTACCATCCTCCACAAAATGGCTCACTCTGACTCAGGCTGAGAGAATAAATACCTTCCAGAAGCTCTATTGGCATATTGCGTGAGTTACCATCTTGTTATACAGATTTCACTATTTCAAGCCCTATACAGGCGAGAGCAAATCTTACCTTCTAGCGTTCAACCCATATTGGAGACCTCTACACTAGACACCACTGAGCTCGCAATGTGAAGGCTGACTTATAAACCATTTCGCCTACAAGATCTAGCTGCTAAGTCAATGGAGACCATCAGTCAAAGAAAGGTGGATTGAAGAACGCCCTCAAGCCAATCCTGCCTGAATACCAGCTAGGTAATCTGTTATTATTCTATCACCACCAGCCAGTGGGTCTTGTTTAAAAACTTAATATGTTATGGTCAAGACCATATATAGTAATATAGTCAAGGCCTAGAGTACTCCACAGCCTCTGTCAAGTTGAGCTCCATCATTGAATTAATTCCACACTAGGTTCCTTCGGAATTATGTCCCTACTCAGCAAGATCTTGAGGGGGCATTGTTGGGATTGACAGGATTCATGATAGATTGAATGAGAATCAAAAATTTATATACTTCACAATCAGTCCAAGAAATACTATCATAGCATAACCTACCAAAATCGCCCTGAGCCCTGAATCCTAAAATGAGCTGATGAAGGATTGAACCTCTCTTAAATATGCTAAGGTAGTTTCTAAAGATTTTTTAGGTGGGGGTAGTCCAAACTGGCCTAACTAATTAGATATGATTGTGCCCCACCAAATCCTTTGCATTCCGCCGTTTTAATCTTGAAGAGATATTCAATGTGACCCCAAACCTCGACTAAACTTTAATATAATCCTAACTCAAAAAGAGGGGTTTTTTCGTTTGCTTAAATTTTGTTTAGGTAATACTAGTGATCCGCATGTTTATGATAACAATAATTTGCATTGTTACAGATAAGCTACAAAAGATTGCCCAAGGGACACAGAGGTCTACTATGAGATTATGTTTGTTTCAAAGATTAATAATTGCATAGCCTTTAAAGGTCCCAGACTTTAAAAATATAATAAAAAACTTGACAAAAACCAAGAAAAACCCTTCTATTCAAGCAAAGATTATTGTGCTTCCTGCCAAAATTCAAAACTCCTTAATAAATTCCAACAATTGATTTGTAAAACAGTATATCTGCCTCAGATGTTTCCTCCTATAGCAATACCAATAATCTTAGTCAGTGGGTGGTTAACACTAATGTAGGAGAACCTTATGCAATTTTTAGTAATCTTAAGTTTATAACCTCTATGGGATTAGATTTTAACGCCCCATCTAATAGCCAACGTCAGCAGCTTTTGCACTTCAGGATTCTTTTCAACTCCTTATAACTGGGTCCTATGTCCCAGATGAATAATCTAAATAAAGGCGAGATCTAGCTTTGCTGACTCAAATGATGAATTTATGCTTTTCTGCTATCCTTAACATATATAAGTTAGAGTAAAAATATATTATCTTATATTTTGTCAATTTGTCCACTTAGCATTATATAATTAGTTACAGGTAGAAGGTTTCAACACCAATAACATCAATGGAACCTTAATCTTTCAGAAAAATTACGTACCTTTCTTGGAATAGTCTATAGCTCTTCCTACATTTTCAATGAAGAAAATGCAATGTTTTATACAAGATATTCATCAACTCCTGAGAGACGTGAAATCCTAAATAGTTCACCTCAAAGAAGAAGTGGTCATATTTTTTTATCAGTCTATATGCACTTTAAAGATATGAAAATAGCATCAAAATTTAGATTAGAACCAGACAAGCCAATCTTAAATCTTAGATCTACAAAATAGATAAATTTTTGGAGATAAAAATAAATATGTAGAAGAATTAATTTATTAAACCAGGGATCATAAAACATAATGACGAACAAATTAAACCTGTAGAAGATTGGAGTGGTGAACAATATAAAATTACTGCTCCAGTATTAACCTTGAAAGGACAATTGAACTTCCACATAATGAGCTGATATTTATGAATGGGCAAGAAATTATTAAGGGAATACAGGAACTACAAAAAAGTCAAATCTAAAACTGGTCTAACAATTGATGTCCCAGATGAAATTGTATCCCAAAAGCCAAGAGCCTTGATCCAGAAAGCCATGACAATGGCGTCATGACGATCTGGGTGTGAAAGAAGAAGAATGTTGTTTGCTCAAATATTATGATGATATGAGAAGGTTTTTACAAGGAGACAAAGGCGTTCTCAGTGTTACAAGGCCCCTCTAACCCTATATATTGAAGAATTTTGACTTATAAGAGAGTTCTGTATTCTATCATATATTTAGAATATACTTTTACGCTCCTTTGGGATTTTACAGAGATAGCATATAAGTCATGACCATAGATATTTGTCAATTGCTGACCCTTCTAAATGCAGACTTTCTTAGTCATTCCTTTCAGTACAATTCCTCCACTAAGAGCCATTTCAAAGAAAGCTAAAATATTTGAACAGACCGCATTCTGACAACCAATAAAATGATTCTCTGATTCTACTATAGCAAACGAGCTGAGAGTTGTGCTCACTCCAGGAACCCCTGAGTTTTTATAGCAAAATCGTTGATTACACAAGGAGTACAATATTAATATAAGTATCCACTATTAATGGAACGGGAATTTATTTACTAGATGAATTAATATACTCGTCAATGTAAAGTACCAGCATTAAAACCTGAAAATTTATTTTTTGGGCTACTTTTGTATCTAGTTTGCCCATACCTGGTTGCAATAAGTATTATCTTCAGTCTGAAAGTAGTAATGGTACCAATAAGTAGTTATTGAATAGGATCTATTTAAATGAGGGCAACCCGGTTGCTCACACACCACAATGGTACCCTATTACATGAGAATGCTTTATGGCTCAGA
Organism: Massospora cicadina; assembly: GCA_022478985.1. Lineage (NCBI taxonomy): Eukaryota > Fungi > Entomophthoromycota > Entomophthoromycetes > Entomophthorales > Entomophthoraceae > Massospora > Massospora cicadina. Next base: position 146,849 of record JAKSZP010015933.1, on the reverse strand, counting down.
TATCCTAAATGTTAACAATTTGGCTTTTAAAGTAGAACCTAACCATCGCCTTTTTGTATATCTAGCCCTACATCACCTTCTAAGCTAGCCAGACTGCACCATAGGGAAGTAAAATTTCAGTTGAGAATGAGCAATAACTTAACTCTGACCTTGCCAGTTTCTATGAAGCTGCTTCAGAATTTGTCCAAGATAATCAAGAGGCAAAATAAGTTAGAAGGCGCCTCATCAACAATTCTTAGAGTCAAACCGTTTTGTTAGACAAAAAAGTTGCAGTCTACATGGACAATCAACTAACTTATTGTCTACAACACATAATGACTGAGGTTTTCAAGTGTGCAACAAAATCTTTCAATTTTCTGCGCATCAAATACTTAAATCTGCCTCAAGTACCACTTGTTTTAAGTAAATGCATTGATTGAAGAATTTCAACAACAGTGGCAAGAGATATCTATGTTAATGGGAGCTCAAGGTTCATGATCCCTAAAGGGCTACCTAACATCCCCACAATCACAACCTTACATGCAAAGGATGCTGGTAATCAATGTTAAAGCGAGATAATGGAAGTTAATGGGTTACATAAACAGTAGGAGAGACACCCTGAGGGTATGGGATTCCACAATGACTGTCCTATTGACTCTAACCTCACTTTAGAGGCTCTATGATAGGTTTTCTAGAAAGCTAAGACAAGACTGGGATGTAATTTCAGGTAACTGAACATCCAAAACAGCAGCTGCATACTACAATGTGACGCACTTTCTTATATTTAGTCAACTAATGAGAAGAAGAGAGAGGGGTTGGGTTCTTAAAACTGGTAAAATGGGAATGCGGTGCATTGTGACGCGTAGAGTTGATTCCAGTCATCTTTGAGTTTGTTCAGATCTTCCAAAGACCCATGCACAAGATTAATTATAAAAATATCACTTAGTTATACAATTATTGGAAAAACTCAATAAAAGGTTAATAACCTTAATTAAGCTAAAATTAGCAACAACCATGGTAAAGAAAAAAGATTTATTTATTTCATGGGAGCCTAGTTTAAAGTGATTTGAGTACAATTATTTTGGGATAAGTTACCAAAAGCTTCTATTAAGCTTGAGGACTTGAACACTAATATAAATTAGATTTCTAACTCACTAGTTGGGAATAGTTTTGACCGATTTACCCTCAATTTTCGCCAAGTATCTTATGGTACTTCCTAATTGTGTTGAAGCTCATAAGGCCTAAACAACAACAAATGACTCTTCTGTCTATTATGGTAATTTTCCCTCTATAACGGGAACTCTCCTGATGCAGGTAGCAAAGATAAGCTCCCTTTAATGCTCAACTAAATACTTAATATAAAAATAGAACCAAACAAAGACTTGATAATATAAGATGAAACTAGATAATCTTAATTGTTATATGATTAGATAGCAATTGTTTTTTAATAGGCCAGGTGCTGGTATTTTATAACTCTAGGGCATCTCCTGGACATACTCATCTATTAAATGAGTTCATTAATACCATGCTAATCATCTACAGTTTATAGTTGTGGTTTTTATGATAATTCTCAAGTTAGTTTTTGCCCTTGATTTAATTTAATTACAATTGTGACAGCCTGATTGCAGGCACTTCTACTCTCATAATTGGGAGAATACTAGGCATAATATTAGCACCTCATTGGTGTATATTTACTTTACGATCATCACAAAAATGTTGTCATACAGCTGAAAAAAAAACTTTTAGAAAAGACGATATAGAATTTGAATAGAAATAATCCACCTTCAGAATTTCTGCAGGCCTCTCAACAGCAAAAGATACTCCCTAATCAGGCTGTCCATGTGAAGTGCTATCTTGTTGATTTCAATGATTGTAATACAAAATATCATACATTAATCATAATTTCATTAAACTAATAAGTGCAATCAATTTTATGATGTTAAAGCCACTTGATTCACCCATGTGGATCCCATCATCGCCATAATATGATTATATCATAGCTACTATTAGCTACAATAACTGAGATGTATAGGCGCACTTGAGGCAGTCTCAAGGTGAATCTAATTTAACAGAATATGCAGATAATTTGGGAAGGATCAAAGAATCCATCAATGGGTGTTTTTTAGCTTTTTTTGTTTTTCTTAAAGGTGTTAGTTTTTTGTCAACCATAAAATCTAATATTTCCCCCACTTGACAGGAATACAAACCCTGAGTTTCCTAATCTACCTCAATGTCTGCTAATAAATGTAACCTAGACATATCACCATTTTTTCATGAGTCTTGATCCTGAACAACTCTGAAATTTCAACAGAATGGATAGAATAATGCGTATGTGGACGTTTTTAGGCACTATCTGAGAGTCATAACTGAGTCAATTTATACCACTGCTGACAGTGGTACATCTACTCAGCCAGCTACCAGATTGAGGTGGAAGTTGCTCCAGCTGCGGAGATTATCAATGGATCTTTGGGTTATAAGCTTCGTTTTCAAACTCAGTTAATCTTCAAACAGATGTTTTCAGTCACATTAATCCTGGAAATGCAGATTTTTCGCTTTATCTCTTTTTTGGGACGGGGACCTTCTGGCAGAGTTTATCTTTGTCCTTAATAATATCTGATGCCTTAGACATATCTGGCAACTTTATGATCCTCAAATTTCTCACCTAAAGGTCAATTTCTCAAGTAAATAAAGGCCAAATATGATCAGTTTTTTACTATATTCGCCTCCTAATGGCAAAGACGCTTCCATTCTCTCCCAAGATACTATACATGCAAATTCAGTCATGGAGAGGTTCTCAATTCTTAGTCCGTTACACTTGAAAATAATCCCAAAATTTCTTTTCATCATTTAGGTTGAATACCCATGATGTGCACAATGTTCATTTTTGCTTGGCCATCCACGCAGCTTTTAAAGCCTTGTACAATGATAGCGGTGACAAAAATTCCATCTAAGATGGAGTTGATTGGGATCCTTATGTGCATCTTTCCAGAGAGAATTTCAGACTGATTTCTAAATGTGCCCCCCTTGTTGAGTGGTGAGAATCAAGGTTTATTAAGTTTGGTTATTGACCCCAGAGGTCTTCCATACCAAACTGTTGTTTATTTAATGTCTCCTTTTAAGCGTGTGCTTCCCTCAAAATTGCAGTCTTGATTGGGTCACCAGAAACAGTTTTGTGCCTCCTCTCCCAATAATTTGCTGGATATCAGCAACTACTAGCACATGGTGCATCTGGCTCTATGTCACCAAAACACTGTTTCTTGTCTCTCATCCTTTGGATTAGGCCAAACTGGCGTGTGAAGAGGAAGGATTAAGGTCTGAGCCACCTCCCCATTAAAAGTGAAGAAACAAACTTTTTTAAATTAATTATTATCTTAATAACCCATGTATATTGTAAAAAATATATAAAATTTATCATTTTTATTAGCTAGATCTATAACTTTTTTATTTTTTTGACTGTTTTAGTTTCTATTTTTTATTGCTGTTCTTTTTTCCATAAGCATATATATATATCTTATATATATATTTAAATAGCCCTCTTGTTAAATATTTTAATGATTTTTGCATAGACGCGGTTATAAATATGCCATGTCATGATTTTTTTGATTGTAAAAATAAGCTTTAAAGTTTTCTTGATAATCACGAATGGGCCTATCCAAATGTGATTCAAATTTTTAATCAGCTCAATCTGTGTGTATTACAGAATAGTGCTTCTTCGCCAAATTTGAATTCAGATAAAACATATCAATTATCATGTCCTTCTCATGTGTTCCTTTTTAACAGCAAAAGTGTTATTGAAGGCTTGAGATTACAACTTAATTAATGATTCTGCAAGATTTTGACATATTGGGTATAATTTTTCTCCTCAATGTCTTCAAAACCAAATATAACAGTGACAGTAGGGCTGGATGCCTTCCATATAGAACCTGGAAGAGCTATATCTTAGTGGCAGTGTGATAGGATATGTTGTAGGTGAACACGGCCAAACTTAGGAATGTACTTCATTCAGATGGCTTGTCAGAGGTTAACTTCTAGACAATGTTGACTAGCGTCCCATCTATGTGCTCAACTGTTCCATTGATCTTGGGATGATAAGGAACAGAAAGCACACCCTACTTCATTATTTAATTGAGCAGTATGATAACATTGGTAGTAAAATTGCTTCCATTATTGGCCTGGATAACTAGTGGTAACCACGTTTGTAGATGACATTATCAAAGATAAACTTGGCCGTCATCACTGTTCCTACTTCCCAAATAGCATTGGCTTTGAACCACTTTGTCAATTAGTCAATACCATGATGATATACTTGCCTTGGAATTCTGGTTGAAATTGGTCTGACAACATTGATTGACACGGTGTGCCAGATAAACTAAAGCCTAGTGAGCTGGTAAGATGTGCTCTTTCAGAATGTTTTTTCACTTTGGCATTTTGCACAACAATCTTGAGATTCCTGAATATTGTGGTGCATGGCTCCCAGTAAAGATATTGCTTAAGATGTTCCTTCATTTTCTTGAATCCACATGTCCTATGGTCTTATGAGCATCCAATATTATATCCATTCATACTGGACATTATGAAAAAATGAACTTTAATTCAATTACTTTTTATAAGGTTCCGTTTTTGATCATTGTGTCCTTTCATGAATCTGAAAGCAATTTTTGTACAGATTCAGTTTATCTTGATAATTTTTTATTGATCATTTTTGGAACAACTTTTCAGCAGACCAAATTGACTGTGGTGATGGTAGGTAATTAGGATGAACAGTCAGCATTTTTTATGCTTCACCCCTGCACGTTGCTTAAAAGTGTAATTATAGGCTTGAAGATTTAATACCCACCGTGCTAATCAGCCCTTAGGTTCATTAAAAATGTTCAACAAAAAAGGGACGAATGGTCTATTACAACAGTAAAGTGAGTGCTATGCAGATATACCTGAAATTGCTTATAGACATATTTGACCACCAAGCATTCCCTTTCAATCACCTTGTAGTTCCTTTCGTAGACGTTTTATGTATAACTAGCAAAGATGATAGAATGTCCCTCGCCATTTTCTCCTATCTGGGAAAACGTGGCTCTGACTGCTGTGAGTGAAGCATCAGTTTGGACAATAAACTCTTAATCAAAGTCTTGGTATCACAGAACTGGTCCTGATATCAGGGCCAATTGAAGATGACCAAATGCTTCTTGACAAGCCTGATTCCAGTCAAATGTGATACTATCTTTGAGTAGATGAAATAATGGCTCTCAAATTTGTGAAAAATTGGCAATTAGTTGGCGATAAATAACTGACCATACCCAAGAAAACTAGGATATAACACTTTGAATTGGCCGTTTCATCTTTGATATTGCATCTAGTTTGGACAGCTGAGGTCAGAGTCCCTCCTTGCTTATAAAACTCAAAGTATTCCAGTTAGTCTTTAAAATTATTCACTTTTTGGTTCTTTTTTTATTAGTAGCCCCTAATTTATTGAATACTTCTTCTAAATATTCCAGATGATATTTTAAGGAGCGTCTGAAAATTTTTAGTTCATCAAAAAATACCAACACACAGGACAACTTTTGATCTCCCAGGATTGTGTCAATCGCTCTTTGGAACTTAGCCAGGGCATTACATAGCCCTCGTTACATCCTTGTTGTCTGAAATAGGCCTTCTTGGGTTTATATCGCGCATTTTTTGATTTCCTCTTTGAGCATCTCAATCTGCCAATATCCACTTATTAGGTCCATAGAATAGAAAAACTTTGCTCCTTCTAGTCAATCCATGGCGCCATTAATACGTAGAAGGGGATACAAATCCTTCTTAGTGATATTGTTCAGCTTCCAATAATCAATGACAACACAATTGCTCCCGTCCTTCTTTTTTTACTAATATAATGGCGTCTCAAGGGCTTTTTGTTGGGCTAACATGCTGCGATCCAGAAGCTCTTTAATCTCTTTTATAAAAATTTTATATTGCCTTTGAGCATCTAATTGGGCGTAAATGGATGGGATCATGATCACCAGTATCAATGTGTATCACATTCATAGCACAACCTAGGTCAAAATTCCCTTTGCAACTATTTTTCAGTATTACATAAATAAACCCTGAACTTGAGTCTTCACAGGTCAGTCTGGTTCCCTATTTGACCTTTGAAATGACATTGTTGATGACAATCGTTTCTTCATTGGGAAGTCCTATTTCATCTAGGATCCCAAATTTATGAAAAACCTGAATTCTGTGGTTTTAAATAAATTAATTAGGCAATAACTTAATGCCTCATAAAGTGATGAGCTGATCCTGTAAGTTTGCACATAAGTTGTGAATCTCTTTGTGTCCAAGAATGACTATACCAAATGTGATATCCAGTTTTAATTGGGATCTATACCACGGCTAAAATATTTTCCCATAGAGTCCTTCTTTTTTATTAGTCACTCCAGTAGGGACGACTAGTTGAGTTCCAGGCAGCACAAAAACCTGCTGAATTAAGCCTAATGAAATTTCTTTCAAATTTCAAATCTGCGCTTACAAGTTTAATTTTTTAACGAGATTTGGTGTACATAATCAAAGCTATACCATCCTTGTAGGCTAAGTTGAAAATATATTACGTTTTCTTCTTTTCAGGATTCCCACTTTTGTTATAGTATAAAGGGTTACTTTGCTACATGATCGTAAGGGTGTCTCTTTGTGGTTTGTTAATAGCACCAAATCTTCTCTAGAATTTTGTCCTGATTAGAATGTCAAAGTCCATATTCAGCAATACTATTGTTAATGAAGTTTGTATGATAGATCCAAAATGCAAAGTTATTGTGCTGTATTCCTCAAGAAACTTAGTGGTGTGCGCTCCTGCCATGCCATACTTTTGGCATTGGGCAACATCAGGCGCAAACTTCAACTTCTTGAATAGTTCAATGCTGACAATGTTGATAGGCACTCCCCTATTAATGATAGCCGTACCCAAACCTTATTTATCAAAACTTACATACTTACATTCAAAGTAGGTTTCAGAATTTTCTATTAAGGAAACCATAATGGTTTTTTGGTTCTAAGTGGGACTTCAGACTTGCGCATAAGTCTGGAATATTTTTGCCAAAGTCTTAATTGGAATAGCTACTTGTACGTCATGTAGAGAGGGCAGGTCAGAGGAACATTTGAGATGACATTCTAACCTTAATCGGCGATCTGTTTGGAGTAGGGTTTTGACATTTCAGCTTGAGGTTCTTCAATGGTTTCTGTATGTTTTGACTCTTTTGCCCTATCATGGATAGTAACCACATAGACGTTATCAGCCAAGATGTGATGCAAATTATCTTTACCATCTCATCGTCCAAAATAGTTTTCCTGTGTTAGGTGGAACATATGGTTGGACATTGGTGGAGGTAGAGCATTCAGCCTTTAACCCCATTCTCTTTACCAGCCTTCTCCACATCATTAACCTCCATTCCACATTCACCACAGGTTTTGTGTCTTCCCGTCTATATCATTGACTTGAAAAATGTCCCTTTTGACCACAATTGTGATATGCAATCAGCCCTGGCTGCTAATTCTTTTTTTGTTTGCAGGATATGTACTCTTTCCTTGATCATTCAAATTGTTATTTTTTAAGCCTGTAAATCGGAATTTTGGCTGAACTCTGGGCTGATTAGGGGCATCAAAAAGACTGGTGCATTTTCTTTAAGTAGTCGGCGAGTTCCAGAGCTCCCATGGTATAAGTGAAGCTGGAATTATATCATTCTGCAAGACATGGTATAGATTAACCGCATGCTCCATGCGATTTTTGCATCAAATTTGGCAACAGCGTTAGACCCAAGTAGGACTTAAGCCTCGTGATAGATCCTGTCAGTGAAGTCTATAATGGACTCATTTCTATGTAATTTGATATTACCAGATCAGTTTTTAGGCTGATAGCTTTTTCAGAAGCTCAAAATTGCTCATCACTGCGCTCTTTGCATCCATATACAACCAATTGTAACACAAATAGGGCATGAAAAGGTCAATACTGCATGAGTACAAGCAATTAATAAGAGCTGTCAACTTCACGTGATCAGATTTTCCATGTATAGTTTTTGAATCACTTGAGGAGCTAATGTACATTCCCATCTCTATCAAATTTTGAAAAGTCAAAGAGCTTGAAGTCATTTCACCCAGATTCAGTCAGAGGAGTTGCACTTCATCTAGAGCTGGAATGCCTCAAGTAATCCTCTGTTAAGATTAAGCCCCATTGTAAGTGGATGTTATCTGGAGTCAGTACTGAAGCCAAAATTTTAGGCATGGAAAAAACGTCTTAAATATCAGTCTCAGCATCTTTATCAATACTTGATGACTTTGCTTTGTGAAATTTTTTAAACTGCTAGACTTGGACTCTTGAACTCAGGTACTTAGGCATTTTATCTAATCATCTTCTGTCCAAAAATTTGGAGCTTCCACTACTCTCCTCACATTTAGTACTGGTCGAACTTTGACAGCTTTTCTCATTGAGGGTATCAATATCTTTTCTAAGGCTATCATGTTCTTTTATGTATGAAACTTAAAAGCCAGATATTTTGATATTTTTGGTCAGATCATCTATGCAGGCATTTTTAATGGATAGCTGAGTTCAGAGCTCCTGTTTCTCTATGATGAGTTAAAAATACTTAGTTTGCACAAATGACACTATTGTCCAATATCTAAAAATTCGTCCTGTCTATGAAAATCTTACTCATTGTTTGGCTTTGTTGGTAGTGCATAAAGATCCTCAATGCTCATCTGTAGAATACTCAGCTCAGTTTGTACATATATTTTATTAAACCAAACGTGCATCACTTTTAGATCCAAATGATTTATGCAAGAAGAGGTAGCATCTTTGGTTAGCGTTCAGTCCAGAAAGATAGAAATTCAGATTGAGTTTATAATTTCTGGTAGCACTAATTGGCGTTTTGTACCCACTTATTGGTTTATTCATTGTGAGCGAGGACTTCATTTATGATCTTAGATACTTATATGTTAAGCTGTTTTCCATGGTATTCAGTCTTCAATGAGCATCATTGACATGCTCTTTATTGGTGACAATAGCATTTTGACTTCAATAGAGAAAAATTTAGTCTATCCAGTAGGCTTGATTGGTAAGATCACTCTTTTTTTAAAAACGGTACATTTCCAGAAGCTCTTAATTCTTTCAATCCATAATCTTTTAAGTATGCTTGATAGATGGCTGTACAAACTGACCAAAAACTCAATGATTGCTTGTGTGCTGACAAGGAGTCTGTCCAGAATTGCCAGATTGCCATGGTTGCCTCATGGTATCACATAACCATCTCCATCCTGAAGGTCTGATTTTTGAAGTAGTAGAAAAGACCAAAGTATAGGTCCATATTAGATTTACTAATTCTGTAGCTATGAAAGAAGGTTCATCATCTCTTTATTACTTTATGAGGTAAACTTGTTTGGTCTTGTTGACTCTATATGCCCTCCTCCCGCCATGATAATATCTAAGGAGTATGATGTTCTATCCTAAGTGTTCTGGCGAGCAGTGTTGAAATACTTAGTGATCTCTAGATTACTAGTTCCCATATCATTATCATCAAATCTTCTGGCAGCTTCTGCCTGGTATCCGGATTGATTGTTATGATTAAGGTGATTAGTGTGGTTTTAATAAGCACCACTTGTTGAGCTCGAGGATTTAATCACATATTAAACGAATTCCTGCCTCAATAGCTGAGAAGAAATTTGACTGATTTATTCTCAATTTTTGCCAGGTGTTTTACAGTATTTACTAACCGTTTTGAAGCTCACAAGGCCTAAACAACAACAAATGACTCTTCAGGTCTCTTCTGGGTAATTTTTCCTCTATAATTGGGATCTCTCCTGATGCAGGTAGCAAAGTCAAGCTCCCCTACACACTTTTCTATATTTATGATATGAATATAAACCAAATAAAGACTTGATATAAGGTGAAACTAGATGATCTAAATTGTTATAAGAAGATTAGATAGTAAGTTGATGTTTTTTATTAAAAGTCTAGGCGCCGGTAATTATATACCTCTAGGGCATCTCCTGGCCTTACTCAATTATTAGATGAGCTCATTAAAACCATGCCAAGCCTTTATGGATTAATGCAGTGGTTATTATAGTAATTCCTTAAGTTAATATAGACCTTGGATTGATTTAATTACAGTCAAATCAGCCTGATTGAGGCGCTACTACTCTTATAATTTCGAGGGTTTTAAGGCGTAATCTTAGCACCTCATTGGTTTATAATCACTTTGCAATTAGCCCAATAACATTTTTCCACCACTGCCTCACTGATCCTAATCTCTAGATTTATGTCCTCAAATCACCCATCAGCTTCTCCAGTATGGACAGCGGTGCTCCACCCCTAGCATTTACCTCATATTAGGAAAACGCGTGTGGACTGGCTCATCCAGTCCTCCAAATAAATCTGGACACTATATCGCCCCAAGGGACTTAGCAATCCACCTTGCACAAGCCCACCCAACCCGCCTTACCCCCTAGCCTTACCCTGATCCAATATTCACTTTTGCCTCTGTGTTGAGTATGGATGTCTCTTCCGGTATGCTAACAAAGCAATAATTGAGCTGTCAACGTCCACCTTTGCGCCAGCAGGGTTTATCAACTTCCGCCCATACAAGGGCTATCTTGATATTGGTTTTCCCACTGAAGAGGATGTAGCAAATGTGCAGCTACGCCTTTGATTTATAAAAATACCCACATTACTACCACCTGAACACGCCTCCCAGAAGATACCACACTTGTAATAAACTTTGTAACCTTCCCTCATACCTTCCCCCTCTAACACTTTATGAGAAGTTGATGTCAGGGATGGCCACTTATGGTAAAGACCCCATCCTTCAATTCATTGTCCCAAGTGGTGCTGAGCGCCTCGCGGCACCTCAGGCAATGGCCACCATTACCACCCCCCACCAGCTGAACATGGCCCAGCACATCCCACCACGTGCCTACATCCATCTACATCCAACCATTTCTTTTGGACCTGCACTGACAATGGTCACACAATTTGCCCCCTCTGCTATGAATTAGACTGCACCAAAAAGGTATGTCAATATAATTTACACCCTGCGAACATAATCAACACTACCCATGAGGCCACACCAACAGCGTTTGAGTGGGGATTTTGGCTGCCTCACCCCCCACAGGCCATGCACTAAAATCAGAAGCATAATTTAGCACCTCAAACCCAAGATGGCTAATGCACACCCATGCCAACTAATTGGGTGCAGGCTTAGACCACTGTTCAATTTATAAAAACACCCACCCCAAAAACTTACAAACCAAAATTACCTAGCAACAAAACTTCCCAAAACAAAATAAAAATCTCTGGAAATTATTGGAGAAGTAACCTAATCTTGTGTTTTTGTCTTACCACCGAGTTATCCAATTTATATAACACCTTACCTGAATTCAGACTTTGATACCCAATCCCTGATCAACCAATATTTCCCCAAACCTGGAACCTTTTTCCAAAATGAGCACAACCTTGCTGAAGTCATGGTGGCTGCACCCAATAATCACTGTTTTTGCATACTGTAGCAAAATCTGTCAAGAAAATAAAAAAGGACTGCACACCCCTTGTTCCCCTCTGATTTTTCTCCTATCAAAAAGAGGAAATCCAAACCTCCACAAAACTGCCACCACCACTGTCAAGCATCTCGCTGAACTGACAGATTTTTCCCATCAACATGCACCACAAGAGAAAAAACTGCAAAATAAGGACAATTCTCAACGCCCATATTCAGGCCAAACACCACATTTCAAAACCCATATAGGCTTTATCCTGGCAAAAATTGACAATCTCAAAAAGTACTTACTCCACCTCAACCCTCATCCTGCGGATGCTCCAACCCCCTTGCTCTCAGCATTGATCTGTCTCTAAAGTGCTAATCCTGATGATGACCCGCCTAATCCCCCCATCCCCCTCCGCCATGATGGGATAAGCGGCTCGCCACTATGCCACCTGGTAGGTAATTTTCTCGTTTCTATGTGTCGCTGCCCAAAAAGAGTAATCAATTCATTTCTTACCTTTTAGTTGGTTTAATTTTGAATTTTCAGTTCTTGTATTGTCATTACCCTGGTCAGCTTGTCTCAGTTAAATAAAACTAGCCCAATAACGTTTTTCATACAGCTGTTGAGATACAAAATTGGTTTAATACATTATATAATATAATTAATGACACATTTCTAAATTGGGACGTTGGCAGGCCTCATGATAGTACTAGGTACTCCATAATTAGGCCATCCATTTGCAAGTTATAACATGCTGATTAAGATGTTTGACATAAACTTCTCTCTCCTAATTCGCTCACTTTTGATCAAATTGTAGTTTATATTTAGTAAGAACAGTTCCACTTGTCATCGCCCATTTAAGCTACCTAAGAAGTTGTATTTGACACCTGCTGCCCACGTGGGGCAGTGGTGCGCACCCTCTTAATGTTTTTCAGCCATTACCAAAATGGCTTAGGCTGGCTCAGCTAGCCCTCCAGATTCCTCAGGATGCTATGAACCGCCTAAGGACTTATCCTTACATCTCACTCAAATCCAGGCTGTAAGTCCAGGGGAACGTCTCCTTGTGTGTCGATTGGGCCCTCTTTCCATTTCCAAGTAAAAAGGTCCAAAAAGGGTGGCTGTACCCCTCATCACCCAGGGCGACCTCACCCATGTGTTTGACAAGCGCTGGGTAACAGCTTTCCCTCTTAGAATCCCTCCCCAGTGCCCACACTCACTTCGCCTGAACTTGTATGCCTGATTGGGGAAATTTGTACTGAAATTGCCAAAATGAAGTCAGTAAGTTCAAAAATCAGTGTTTTAGCCTGATAATCGGAATCTACTTAGTCTAAAAAGGAATGAAGATTGTTTCATTGGCCAGAATTGCCAACAGTTTCATTTCAGTCAACCTCACAATAGTCAAAATTAACCCCCTCCCAAAATTATTGAGGATGATCCCTGACATGCAGGTAGCAGCATTGGACACCATTGATGATAGTTTAAAGCTCCCTTCTGGAAAATTGGGTGTTGTGGCCAATACAACAATTTTGAATGAACAAATGGCCCAGCGACCTGTATAGGCAGGTTGAGCATCCCAAACCCATTCCTGACCAATTGGGACTGCCCCTACATGGGGTGGCCTTGAAGGATTCCCGTTGCTCGTCAGGATAAATGCCATCATGCTAACCACTGGAAACGCAGTTGGTCTCAGTTCAGGCATTTGAGGTTGAACTGACAGAGACTTGGACTGCCACCAAATCCTTTGATGTCAGTTCCCAATGAACTTTTCTGCCCCATTCCTGAATATTTACTGGATAGGTGAACTTGGGGGACCTTATCTCAGCTTTTTTCCTCAATAATTGACTACTATTTAATTATTTACATCGCACTGAGGAAATTGTTGGTCAATTTTTCTTCCTTAGTTTTCCATTAAAAACATTTGGCAAAATTTAGTTTTTTATGTTGAAAAATAAACTGCCTTTTCTGCTGACACTCACACACCCCTTTGGGTTTATTGGCTGTATTTTTCTGGTATTTTATTATGTGCCTGTATGAGATTCTGGCTCATTGGTAGGTATTGGCGAAACTATTTTAAGCTTCATATCCGTCATACCAGCATCAGTGCCTTTATTATTCTGATTTGCCGTTCAGATGCTCCAGCATTTAGGCTGTCAGGCTGGTTTATTTCTATCTTGCTGCTTTCCTGACATAATTGACCAGTGATTATTCTTAACCATTTCTGCCTTTCTCATGGATATTGGCATACCAATGGCCCCTTCTTTTCAGATGAATCATGTTTGAAGAAAATTTTCCCTGTCCTTAGTAGCCAAAATCAACTCAAAATGTTAAATCCACACCCCATAGTTGCTGCGGCTATTGTGCCCATGTCAGTAGGATCTGATTATCTGACTTAAAATTAAGCTTAAGCCCCCAATAAGCCTAGCGGTTTCCCCTGACCCCACTACCATCTCTTTGGTATCACTGGATTCATCCACCACTGCCAATAAAGAGAACTTTGCTTACTTCTTATTACCCATGAAGAATAGTGTTGGGTCCCACCATGTCTCCTTTGAGGCCTTGGTGGATACCAGAGCCATAAGTAATTTTATGAGTGTTGAACTGGCTCAACAATTGGAACTTGACCTGGATGCAGGTCCTTCAGTGATGGTTGCATCATCAGCCTCCCAAACCTCATACTAATTTGCTGGCCAGGTATTTTCTCAATAATCCAGTTAAGCTTCTGAGAACAAATCTTAGCAATGTCAAACTTGGTGTTCCCATTTATCTTAGGAGTTGGAAGGTGGCGTTGGCAACATGTCTAGATCATTTGGAGTCAAATATGTTGTCGTTTGCTATGATCATACTGAGGGAGAATTTTCTTTAGTTAACACTCTCAAGAAAACCCAAGAATATAGATCCATAACTTCTTTCATTTCCCCTTCAGGACTTCCGTCTGATTTTCCTGAAGAATTGATGCAATACCAGATTATTCTTAATTATGAGAAGGCAAACTGTCTTCCCCTGCACACCAAATCTGACTGTGGATTCTGTACGATGGTACAGTTGGTGAATATCTACTGCCCATTGTTGTCAGGCGAACAGCAAGTAAGAATTAGACTGGCCTGCCAGCCCAGATGCCAGAGCACCTGAACAGTAAACCAGAATTCCCAAGGCACTGCTGTTGATATGAAGAATATGGAACTAGAAAGGAGTTTCACCAAATTCTGCTGGTGAGCCAGAATTTCGTACAGACATAAAATAAAAAACCAGACAACCAAGGCCATTAACCCTGAGGGGTTTGAAAGTGTCAGCGGAGAGGGTGGCTTAATTCTCAACGTATAAAAACTAAATTTTGGGGAAGGTTTTTAATGGAAAAGTTAAGGAAGAAAAATTGACCAACAATTTTCTCAGTGCAATGCAACTGTTTAACTATTAGTCAATTTGGGGAGAAACAAGCCAGGATCAGGTCCTGCAAGTTTGACTTAACCGGAAAATTATTCAGGAATAGCAGGTTAGTTTCCTGGGAACTGAAATCAAAAAATTTGGTGGCAGGCTAAGTCACTGTCAGTTTGACCTCAAACGTCTGAACTGATGCTCAGCTACATTTCTGACAGTTCGCATGATGGCGTTTAGCCTGATGAGCGGTAGGAATCCCCCAAGGCCACCTCACATAGGGGTGGGCCCATTTGGTTGGTAACAGTTCCGGACACCCAACCCACCCATGCTCAGTTGCTGGGCCATTAATTTGGTCAGTGGCATTAAATCAGGCGCAACACCCAATTTGCCAGCAGAAAGCTTAAAAACCTTGTTGATGGTGTTTGAAGCTGTTACCTGCCTATTGGGGGTGATCCCTAATGAATTTTGGAGGGGGTAGATTTTTCTGATTGTCATGTTAACTGAATCACAACCATTGGGTATTCTGGCTGATAAATTGGTCTTCATGCCTTTTTTGACCATTTGAAATCCAAGCATTGGGCTATTTGCTGCTTGAATTGATTACAATCAATTTCATTTCGGTGATCTTGGCACAGATTTCACTGATTCCTTGTAGCAGTTCTGCTGAGGGGAGTGTGGGTACCAGGGGTGGTATCTGAAGTGGGAGGGCTGTTACCCAACACTCATCTACCATGTGAGCGAGATCTCCCTGAGTAACGAGGGGTACTGCCATCCTCTTCAGTGCCTTCTTGCTCGGAAATGGGAAAAGGGACTGATCAACACCCAGAGGATGTTCCCCGGGACTTACATTACCCTTTCCTTTTTCCAAAGGAAGGACCCCAACGCTGGGAAATTGCACAAGAGCCACATTCTTGTGCGCCTTGGGTAATTTGATTGCCATAATCATCATGACTTTTTTGGGGGGGATCTTTGGGGTGGGATATGTGGAATCATCAACCAGGTCCATGCAATTGCGCAATCGCGCGCCTTGACCCAACTTTTTTCATAGGCCAGATACATTTCCAGGCCATGAGATATTATATGGAATGTTGGGATTTCCAGGATGCCAGGATAGCCTCTACCTCAGCCTCTTCCTCATTTTTGATGAAGATCGGTTCCAGTTCCATGGTAATTGCACCCTTGAAGGGTGACAGCTGGGAGACATGGAAAACGGGATGCTGCTTAGAATGTGTGGGGAGCTTCAGTTGGAACGCCCCATTACCCAATAACTCCTCCACCAAATGGGGACCTGAGAGTTTACTGGCGAATTTATGAAAAGGGGCCTGGATTTTAAAGTGTCAGGTGTCAAGCATAACATAGGAGCCCACTGTAAACTCGTGACCTGGAAGATGCTTTTGACCTGCAAACCGCTTGTAGTCATCTATAGTTTTATGGTGAGGTGTTTGCACACTAAGGCTTGAGTCAATCTAATATGAGCAGCATGGTCCGCGGCAGCTTGAACCTCAGGCTACAAGCACAGTCTGACAAAAAATGAATGATTATAACCCAACGTTGCATTGTAGGGGAAAACCCAGTGGGCGTGTGGGTCCCATTATTGTACACAAATTGAGCGAGTGGGAGTTAATCGGCCCAAGTACCCTACATGGCTGCAGCATAGCAATGCAGGTACTGTTCAAGCACTTGATTGACCCACTCAGTCTGCCCGTCATACTGAGGATGATACACCATGGAGTGACAGAGGGATATTTTCAGGATTGATAGAAGTTCACTCCAAAACCACATGGTGAACTGGGAGCTGCGGTCACTGATGATCTCCTGGGGGAGACCAAACATAAAAAACACATGGCTTACAAAAAGGCACGAGTATTCTTCTGACGTAATAATGAAAGTACAAGGTATAAAAAGGGAAAATTTCGTGAAGCAATCCACCACTACCATCACCGCTGTGAACCCATTAGAACAGTGGAGCTCGATGATAAAGTCCACAGACACCAATGTCCATAGGCCCTCTGCCTGCTGTAAGGGGTGCAAGAGGCCGTTTTTGCTGGAATGATCTGACTTGGCCCTGGTGCAAGTAACACAATCGGCGATCCAGGCCGTAAATTCTTTTGTCAAACATGCCCAATTGTAGGTCCATTTGATCAAATCGATGAATTTCTTAGAACCAGGGTGACCAACCATGGGGGGATCATGATGTGCGCGAAATACCTCAGTTCATAAGGAGGGGGAACCCAAACGCAAGATCTAAAATATATAAGACCCTCCTTCAGTGAGTAGAAGGAGTGTTTATGATTCTGGTGAGATAACTTCTCAACCATCTCCACGCCCTCAGGGCAGTCCATTTTACTGGCTAAGACCTGAGCAACTAATGGAGCCTTGGGGGTCAGAGCGACAGAAGAAACAACAGGGGGAACAATTGACAAGACTTGAGTGGTAGGAATCACAGTAACGAGATCCACCTCCTCCAGATCCGTGGAACTGTGGATGGGGCTGCGACTGAAAAAATTGGGAAGTACATTTAATGCACCTTTAACGAATTCATATTTGAAGCTAAAATGCACAGGTCCTGATAGGTTCAGGCTTACTGATGTGCCAACTTTTGGGATCTTTGAAAGTACAACAGGGCCTGGTGATCCATGAGAACCATTAGTTCATGTTGGGCACCCTGTAACAGGTACCTCCAATGAGTTAGGGCCCATGCAACGGCTGCCAACTCCTTGTCATAAATAGCCCAAGATTGCTCCATAGAGGTGAACTTTTGGGAAAAGTAGGTGACCGGGTGTTTCAAGCCATCACGCTCCTGAAGCAACACTGCTCCATCAGCTACTGATGACCCGTCACATGCAATGATATACAGCTTGGTGGGATCGGCGTGTTTCAAAATGGGAGGAGATATGAACGCCTCTTTAATCGATTCAAACGCCTGTTGGCATTCATCCATCCAGCAAAATGGTACGTTTTTCCCTGTAAGGAGGTGGAGTAGGGCGACAAGCTGTGAAAGTGAGGGGGAGAACTTTTTTTTAAGAAAATGATGGTTCCCAAGAAATTCTATAGTTGTTTCTGGGTAGTTGGGGTTGGCCACTCCCAGATAGCCTCCAACCTATTGGGATGGATTGCGAAACCATCTTTATGGACAAGGTTCCCGAGTAAAGTAACCTCCTCCTTATAGAAATCACACTTAGAAGTCTTGACGAACAAGCCTGCCTTATGTAAGGTGGCCACAACTGCTTCTAGATCAGTAGCATACTGTTCTGGAGCTGTGGAATGAACCAGAATGTCATCAATATATGCTACTGCGCAGGTAAACCAGAGGTCACCCAGTACATTTATCATTCATGCGTTGAAATGTAGCGGGAGCATTCTTCAGCCCAAAGGGCATCACACGTAATTGGAAAATGCCCCGCTTCATCTAGATTGCTGTTAACCATTCTTGCCCTTTCATCACCTGAATCTGGTTGAATGCATTAACAAGATCCAGCTTAGAAAGCACCCAAGATTTGGCAATTGCTTGGCTTATCGTCTGTTCCAAACGCAGGGGTAGGGATTGGAAACTGTAATTTTGTTAAGGTGTCCATAGTCCACACAGGGGCGGAGAGAACCATCAGCTTTTTTAGCAAAGACAATGGGAGATGCAATGGGCGAGGTCTCCTTGTACATCCACCCTTCTCTCAACATATCATCCAACCTGGCGTTGAGGGCGGTTTCATCCTCTGCTGTGTGGGGATACAACGGGCAGTTGATATTCACCAACTCCACCGTCATGCGAAAACCACAGTCAAAATCTAGTGGGGGGAGGCAAGCAATCCACCTTTTCCGAATTGAAAATGCTTTAATAGTGCATTAAAATTTTTGGAAAATTGGATGGTATGCCCGTAGGGGAGACAATGGACGTTATAGAACTGCAACCTTGAGCTTTCTTAAGAGTGTCAACTAGGGGGAATTCACCCTCCAGTTGATCATTAGCAAATGACAGCGTGTTAGACTCCAGGTGGATTTCGACATGTTGTTGCGCCACCATCCCACTCCTAAGATCACTGGAAACACCAAGTTTGGCATAGCAGAAAAGTGATTGCAGAAGCTGAATTGGTGTATTGAAAATGTGACTGGGCGACGTACCAGGTATGAGGTTTGGGAGGCTGAAGATACAACCATCACTGAAGGATTTGCATCCATGGCAAGTTCCAATTGCTGGGCCAGTTCTACACTTATAAAATTTCCCGCGGCTCCAGTGTCCACCAGGGCCTCAAAGAAGACGTAATGGGACCAAACACTGATCTTCATGGTTACTAAGAAGTAAGTGGAGCTCTCTTAATTGGTAGTTGTGGATGAATCCTGGGATACCGAAGAGATGGTGGTGGGGTCAGGGGAAACCACTAGGCTTTGGTGAGGAGCAAACACATTACAAGTTGAGATGTCAGACCCTACTGACATGGGCAAAATAGCCGCGGCAACTATGGGGTGTGGGTTTGGAGTTTTGTTTGGGACTGGACTAATGTGGAAAGAGATAATCATCTTAACAACCTGGTTCAGTTGGAAAGAAGGGACCATTGCTGTGTAGTTATATGCAAGAAAGGTGGAAATGGCTAATAATAATGGTTGGTTGATTATGTCAGGCAAACAGCAAGTAAGAATTAGACTGGCCTGCCAGCCCAGATGCCAGAGCACCTAAACGGTAAACCAGAATTCCAAAGGCACTGCTTCTGGTATGAAGGATATGAAGCTAAAAGGAGTTCAAACAATATCTGCTGGTGACTCAGAATTTTTTACAAGCATAAAATGAAATACTGGACAACCATGGCCGTTAACCCTGAGGGGTATGAGAGTGTCGGCGGAGAAGGAGGCTTAATTCTCAACATATAAAAACTAAATTTTGGTGAAGGTTTTTAATGGAAAATTTAAGGAAGAGAAATTGACTAACAGTTTTCTCTGTGCAATGTGACTGATTAAATAGTAGTCTATTTGGGGGAGAAACAAGTCAGTATTGGGTCCCACAAGTTCAACCTAACTGGCAAATTATTTGGGAATGGGCGGTTTAGAATTCTGGAAACTGAGATCAAAAAATTAGGTGGCAGGCCAAGTCACTGTCAGTTTGACCTCAAACGTCCAAAATAAGGCTCAGCTACTTTTTGACAGTTGGCGTGATGGCATTTGGCCCAATGAGCGGTTGGAATCCCCCAAGGCCACCCCACATATGGGTGGGCCCATTTGGTTGGGAACAGTTCTGGACACCCAACCCACCCATGCTCAATTGCTGGGCCATTAATTTGGTCAGTGGCATTACATCAGGCGCAACACCCAATTTGCCAGCAGATAGCTTAAAAACCTTGTTGATGGTGTCTGATGCTGTTACCTGCCCATTGGGAGTGATCCCTGATGAATTTGGGAGGGGGGAGATATTTCCAATTGTCATGTTATCTGAATTGCAACCATCAGGCATTTCGGACAATAGATCAGTCTTCATGCCTTTTTGACCATTTGAAATCTGAGCATCAGGCTGATTGCCACTCAAATTGGTTATAATCAATTTCATTTCATCGATCTCAGTGCAGATTTCACTGATTCCTCATAGCAGTTCTGCTTAGAAAAGTGTGGGTACCAGGAGTGGTATCCAAAGCTGGAGGGCTGTTACCCAACACTCATCTACCACGTGAGTAAGATAGCCCTGAGTAATGAGGGATACTGCCATCCTCTTCGGTGCCTTCTTGCTCAGAAATGGGAAAATGGCTCGATTGATACCTAGAGGATGTTCCCTGGGAATTATAGTTGTATCTTCACACAGCAGAGGAGGAGGTCACACTAAATACTTGGTTGGATAATATGCTATAGAAAGGGTGGTTATTTAAGGAGACTTCGCCAGTCACTTCTCACATCATCTTCACTAAAAAAGTCAATGGTTCCCTCTATCCCTGCATGGATTATGACATTTAAACAAAGTTATGGTTCACAATCCCTACCCCCTGCCTTTAGAGCAGATGATAAGCCAAGCAATCACTAAATCTCGGGTGTTCTCTAAGCTGGATCTCGTCAACGCCTTTAACCAGTTTTGGGTAATGGAAGGGCAAGAATGGTTAACAGCAATATGGATTAAGCAAGGCTATTTCCAATTCTGCGTAATGCCCTTTGGATTGAAGAATGCTCCCGCTACGTTTCAACGCATGATTGACAGTTTACTGGGTGACCTTTAATTTACTTGCGCGGTTGCTTATATTGATGACATCCTGGTTCACTCCTTAACTCCCAAACAACATGCTATTGACTTGGAATCGGTCGTGGCTGATTTGCATAAGGCAGGCTTGTTCATTAAGCCTTCCAAATGTGAGTTCTATAAGGAGGAAGTTACCTTTCTTGGGAACCTTATCCTCAAAGATGGTTACACAATTACTCCCAATAAGTTGGATACTATCCATGAATGACCAACTCTAACTACCCAGAAACAACTACGGAGTTCCTTAGTACCATTATTTTCTTAAAAAAATTTTCCCCAGCTTTTTCCAAGCTAGCTGCCCCACTCCACCCCCTCACAGGCAAGAACGTACCATTCCTCTGGATGCCCGAATGCCAGAAGGCATTCAAATTGATCAAGGAGGTGTTTTTATCTCCTCCTGTCTGAAAAATGCAGATCCTGCCAAGCCATATATTGTTGCATGTGATGCCTCCTTGGTGGCAGTGGGGCAGTGTTGCTCCAAAGACACGATGGCTTGGAACATCTGGTCACTTATTTTTCCTGGAAATTTACCTCTATGGAGCAATCTTAGGCTATCTATGACAAGGAGTTGGCAGCCGTAGCATGGGCATTAACTCATTGGAGGTCCCTGTTGCAGGGTCATCAACATGAGTTAACGGTTTACACTGATCACCAAGCTCTCTTGTATTTCCATAAACCCCAAAAATTTGTGCATTGCTAAGCACGAATCTGTCAGGACTTATGTAGTTTCAATTTCAAATATGATTCATAAAAGGTGCGCTCAACGTACTTCCCGATTTTCTCAGCTGCAGCCCCACCCACTGCCCCTCAGACCCAGAGGAAGTGGATCTCGTTACCATGATTTCTGCCACTCAAATCTTGTTGATTGTTCCCCCAGTCATCTCTTCCGCCGCCCTGGCTTCTGATGCCCCGTTTGTTGCTCAGGTCTTAGATGGCAAATGGCCTGCCCTGAAGGGATGGAGTTATTCAAGCAATTGGCCCTCTAAAATCATAAACACTCTCTGTACTCCTTGGTGGAGAGACTCATTTATTTTAGGTCGCGATTTTGGGTTCCTCCTCTTTTCTGAGCCAAGGTTTTTCATGCACATCACGACCCTCCCACAATTGGCCATCTGGGCAACAAAAAAAGTATCAAGTTGATAAATGAACCTATAACTGGGTGGTCTTAAGAAATTCTGGATTGATCGCCAATTGTGTTACCTGTGCTTGGGCAAAGTCAGACCGCTCAGGAAGAAAGGGCTTCCTGTACCCATTACAACAGGTGGAGGGTCCATGGACTTCAGTGTCTGTGGACTTAATTGTCAAACTCCCCTGTTCTAATGGGTTCACAGCAGTGATGGTGGTGGTTGATATCACCAAATTCTCCCTTTTTATTCCCTGTAATTCTGAGATCACATCCAAAGAGACCACTCAGCTCTTTTTACGTCATGTGTTCTCAATGTTTGGCCTCCCTCAGGAGATCATTAGTGACCATGGACCCCAATTTACAGTATGATTTGAAATGAGCTTTTATCCATCCTAAAAATCAACCCCTGTCATTCTACCACTTACCACCCCCAGTCGGGTGGACAAACAGAGTGTTAACCAAAATTTGGAACCATATTTGTGCTGTTACACTTCAGCTGCCATGGACACTTCAGCCGATGACCTCCCTCTTGCCCAATTTGCCTATAATAATGGTACTCACGCTTCAATGAGGTTTTCTCCTATGAAGCAACGTTAGAATATAATCCCTCTTTTTTTGTAAGTACATGTATACGCCCATAGGTCCCTGCTGCCGCTGATCATACTGAGCATATCCAGTCATCTCAGTCCTTGGTAAAGGAGCACCTCACAAAAGCTATCAATAATTATAAATGGTTTGCAGATTGTAAATGGCTTCCTGGTCATGATATCATGGTGGGCTCTCACATTATGTTGGACACCTGCCATCTGTGGATGCTGGTACCCTCCTGGAAGTTTGCATAAAAATGTTTGGGTCCCCACCTGGTGGAGGAAAACTTGGGCAATGGTGCTTTTCAGTTGGTATTGCTAGCTCATTGGAAACAGCATCCAGTCTTCCAAGTGTCTCTTTTGTCCCCATTCAAGGGGATCATCTCCGCAGAACCTGATCCAAATGTGATAGAGGATATGGAAGAAGCCAAGGTGGAAGAAATTTAGCATCCCACAAATTCTGGTAGTCAGTTCAATATCTTGTGGCCTGGAAAGGGTATCTGGCTTATGAGAACAGTTGGGTTAACATTTGCAATTGTGCTAACTGCATGGAACTGGTAAGTGCATTTCACGAATCCTACACACAATGCCCCCCGTCCCCCCCAAAAGTTGCAATGGTAATGGCGATCAGACTACCCAAGGTGCACAAAAATGTGGCCCTCGTGCAGTTCCCAGGCATCGGAGCCCTTCCTTTGGAAAAAGGAAAGGGTAATGTAAGTCCAGGGGAACATCCCCTGTGTGTCAAATGGGTCCTCTTCCCATTTAAGAGTAAAAAGGCTTCAAAGAAGGTGGCTGTACCCTCATCACCCAGGGTGATCTCACTCACGTGGTAGACAAGCGCAGGGTAACAGCTTTCCCTCTTTGGATCCCTCCCCTAGTGCCCACACTCACCTCGCCCAAAATTGTGTGCCTGATTGGGGAAATTTGCACCAAATTTGCCAAAATGAAGTCAATCAGTCTAAAAACGAGTGTAAACGAGATTAATGATTGGAATCCACTTAGTTGAAAAGGAATGAAGATCAATTCATCAGCCAGAATTGCCAACCGTTTCATTTCAGCCAACCCCACAATAGTCAAAATTAACCCCCCTCTAAAATCATTGGGGATGATCCCTGATGTGCAGTTAGCAGCATCATACACCATCGATAATAGTTTGAAGCTCTCTTCCAGCAAATCAGGCATTGCAGCCAATGCAACTCTTTTGACCAAATGAATGGCCCAGTGATTGGGCATGGGCGGGTTGGGCATCCTGAACCCATTCCTAACCGATTGGGACTGCCCATACATGGGGTGGTCTTTGGGGATTCCCATTGCTTATCAGGCTAAACGCTATCATGCCAACAGTTGGAACATAATTGAGTCCCAGTTTGGGCATTTGAGGTCAAACTGAAAGTGACTTGGCCTGCCGCCAAATCCTTCAATGTCAGTTCCCAATGAACTTATCTTCCCCCATTCCCAAATATTCGTCAGTTAGGTGAACTTGAGGGACCCAATCCCTGCTTTTTTCCTCATCGATTGACTACTATTTAATCAGTTACATCGCACTGAGGAAATAGTTGGTCAATTTTTCTTCCTTAATTTTCCATTAAAAAACCTTTCCCAAAATTTAGTTTTTATGTTAAAAATAAACCACCTTTTCCGCCAACACTCACACACCCCTCAGGGTTAATGGCTGTATTTTCCTGGTATTTTATTATGTGCCTGTATGAGATTCTGGCTCATCAGTAGGTATTGGCGAAACTCCTTTTAGCTTCATATCTGTCATACCAGCAGCAGAGCTTTTGGCATTCTGGTTTGCCGTTCAAATGCTATAGTATCTAGGCTGGCAGGCCGGTTTAAATCTATCTTGCTGCTTGCCTGACACAGGAGGTGCCACATTGCCCCCTTGTGCTCCCAGGGGCAACATGTGATTTGGCCTTTGGGTTAAATATGGTAAGTTGGTCCTTTATTCATATAAAGCTATTATTGAATTAGCTCAGGCTGTTATTCAGCCTGCAGGCTTCATCGACTTCCGCCCCTTTAAGGGGTATTTTGATCACAGCTTCTCAAGTGAAGATGATGCTGCAGTAGCAGCTACCATCCCCCTGATGTTCCAGGGCACCCCCCCTTCCAACTAATTATACCTGGTTGCCCACTGATATCACTTTTGTGGTTCAGTTCACAGGCCTCCCTACCCACCTACCACCCTAAATTTTAATTAATATAATTTATTGTTAGATTATCAGAATATGGTTCTGATCCCATAATACAATTTGTGGTTCCCAATGGAGCCACTTGCCTCACAGTCCCACGAGCCTTCATGATTATCTGTCCAGTATCAACAGAAATAGCCCTTTCAATACCCCCTCACACCATTATCCGCTCTGCCTCAGAACATCCTTTTTGGGCTCAAGTGGATGGAGGGCGTACCATTTGCCCTACTTTTTCAAACTGGACCATTCAAAATGGCGCTGCCCCTCCATCTCACAAGCTGTGGAATCCACACCTGAATCTTCGCATGATGATCTCTTAGCCTATTCAATAACATTTTTTAATGGGCACTATCCTTCCCCCTCTCACCAAAAGCGGTACCACAGCAACCACTGAATCAACCAATCAAAAATTACCTCAACTAATTTCTTCTCCTAAAACCATCAATCAGGAGTCAGAATGCACTAATGTAAATTCAAACCATCCTCCCAGCCAATCGCAAAAGATAATCCATATGCAAATAACCCAATCAAAGTTCAATTAAAATCCATGAGATTATTTGTTTGCGGTTGATGAATTGAGCGATCTTGTCACTGAATCTGAATGGGGTTGGGCCCCCTCTAATAAAATGTACCTCAATACTGATCATTATGCCCAATTCCTAAAGTGCCATCATGTGCCTCGCCCTGATATCACACCATTCAAAAGTGATAGCCAACTAGATGAAGAAGCATTTGCCTCTGAATGTTATACAACCCATAAAGCTGTTGAAAATCAGTTGCAGTACTGGCTATTGGCGCGCTACCTCCTATCCTACCTAGTACCATGCTTTCTAAAAGAAAGACCATCTCCAATACTATCAGGTGGCAAATTCAGCAGTTCAAAAAG
The DNA here is from genome assembly GCA_022478985.1 of Massospora cicadina. NCBI lineage: Eukaryota > Fungi > Entomophthoromycota > Entomophthoromycetes > Entomophthorales > Entomophthoraceae > Massospora > Massospora cicadina. The sequence goes on along the minus strand of JAKSZP010015933.1, from coordinate 121,003 downwards.
TTGTGGCAGTCACAAAGTTTGGCCCAAAGACCCAATTATTCTCAAAAATTGTTGCAACCATCGCCACCCTACCTAAAGTATGCCTTGAGGCTGAAAAGGCACTTACAGACTATATTTTCACCCTCCTCATCACACATTGAGTTGCAAGCACCCATTTGTTATTGTGACCCCCATTTACATGATGCTCTCACACCAATGCTATCAGCTTTGTGCCACTACATGTCTGAAACAGATGAGAAAAAGAACATTTAATTCCCCTTCAACCACCACCATGAATGTATAGCAATTTCCAAATATGACTTTGTTGGTGTGTTTTGTTTTAATTTTGCATTGGTTTGTGTAGATCCGTCCATCTCATTTCAGCTTTATTTTATACTTTTTTAAGTTTTAGCTTTTTTGAGCATCAGTATTGTCCATCCCATGGGTGGCTTACCTCAAGTAAACAACAATGATTGACATACCAAAAATACAATACATAAATTGCAATTGCATTAAACTTGTAAATACAATTGTATTAATTTTATGATAGCCACATATTTCCCCTAAGTAAATCTCATTATTGCCATAATATGATTATAACAAAGCTAGAAATAACCATAATAATTGGGATTTTTAGGCGCACTTAAGGAAGTATTATGGTAATCTGACTTAACTGAATATGCAGATAAATTCGAAAGGATCAAGGGATCCATCAATGGGAGATTTTTAGTATTGATGTTTTTCTTGAAGGTTTAATTTTGAGTGAACTATCAAAATCTAACAGCATCTGAGAAATAACTATACTAATTTGCTTTTTGGGGTACTGAAACATCGTGTTACTATTTCAAAATAGTTTCATTTGATTGTTAGGATTAGTTTTGGACTCTAATATCTGGAGGATTCATATTTTTAGTTCAGGCTGAGATCCTGACAAGTTGATTTCAAAATTGTTTGAGCTATAACACCTGAAGGGATGAACAGAGAGTTCTAGCATAGTCTTTTCTAAAACTTTTTTCCATAGATCATTTTTTTAATTTTAAAGTTTACCGAGAAGATTTTTATAATAAAATTTTTATGGGAAATATGAAACCAAATATCCCAGCACCCTACCATTAGCAAGGCGTGGATATAGGTCAGAGTATGGGGAAGTGATATTAGAAAAACAATAAAGTCTAAATTTGAAAAAAATATTATTCTTAGGGCGTTCAAATTGGGTTTGATTGTAAACTTTGATAATTACCATACCCATTATTACAACTGAAATTGCAACAGGGGAAGATTGTCACAGGTTTCATTCACTCAATCAGGTATGACTATATAGAATAAGTATACCTTAAAATAAACGTGTATGTAGGATATAGGTCTTTATTTCATGTAAATTCTTTTATTTCTAATTCTTACATGTTTGGTATTTACAAAATGAAATATCTATTTGTGATGGTGAAGCCTCAATTATTTTAAGCGCAATAAAATCTGTACATAGTTAATGTAAGTCACAATGACTATTTTCTCCAGCTAAATCACGTGAAATTCCAAACAGGAGCAAGATGGGTCCCAAGCCTTTAGTTGAGCCCCTTTCTCAGATCATTTGACCTAGCTCACATGTTAGATAAGTGGTGGGTGCTGCCTTGTCTTTTAGAAACCTCTTTCTCCGCACCATTTCCTCTTCTGATTTGGAAAAATAAATGGGGTGGTGTGCAGAGAGGTAATTTTTGATATTGGCCTCATGCAGGACCCTTAGGCTCACCCCAAGAGTGGCCTGGTCATTGACGCAATCCAAGAAATCTCCCAGCATTGCCCAAACCCCCATACAAGCTCTAATTTGTATGATAAGTCAGGTTAGGTAGTTACTAATAGTTCAGTCGTGGATTAAACTCATGGAGCATTATTCTCCCAAATTTCTGATCAAGTAATCTTTTAATGGGATGAGTTTGTGTAAAACTGGTGGTAACAGCTCATCAGTCTGAATGAATTTGTTTAAGATTAGTATTGACCTAATAGATTACTCAATAATCCAGAGTTTGAACTGTCAGAATTTTTATCACCATATCTGCACCTTGTGAAGCCTTTACCAGCTCAGAGTACTATCATCAACCTAACCAATTAGAGTTCCCCGCAATGGACTATCTGAAGGCCAAATTCTAAACTTCCTCGTGATTCTTTTCCATTACTATATAGGCAACCACCGCCTTAATAATGGTTACCAGTTTTTTTATTAGTTTATATCTCCTTTTAATGAACAAACCTGTTCCTCTTTTTTTACTATGGAATCACCTCCACTTTTTGAATTTAACTGTATTAATAAAGTATATGGCGATGCACACCACAATTCACAAATTAGCACAAGCAGCTATGATGTGGTATTTTAATTTAGTGATCCTACAACTCTCCACACTGTAGCAAGATTCACATCTTTTGAATTCATTATCCTTTCTGCCAATCCACTATGACCGTAGATACAGTCAACTTTTTTAGTATTCTGATACGCCATTAATTTGGCGCATCCGCCCATTATATATTCCCAAACTATTTTATCTATTCTTCTATTATAACCAACAGCTGCAAAACTCAGGAAGTTTGTCTCCCTTAATGCCTCTCCCGCCCATGGGGTTGCACCAATAATCCCTTCAGTTGCCCCATCACAGCCTTCTGATTTTGTTATGGGGCCTTGGTATGTTATTGAGCCAATTGACTCCTCATTTATCCACTAGATCTTCCAACTACCAGGTAGCCATGGCAGCTGATCCTTTGGCATTATGGGCTATTCTCTGAGCACCAACACACCCAGATTGTATGGCCAGTCTTCTTTTAGTCAGATTATACCATGACTTAATCTAAAAATTTTAGTTGCCAAGTCTCTTTATTACAATGTGTGGCCCTTACAATATATGTGCTGAGACCTTAGAATGTGTTCCATGTATTGTACTTATTTGCAGCACCTGTATTTTCTGGGTTTCCCTATTTTAGCCCAAAAACAGGCTCTTAATGCTCCATGAGGGTTTGTTGGTCATTGTGCTAAAGGTCAATTAAATCATCCTCAGAGCATGGCAGAGATTGGCGTATATAAACATCTATGGTTAAATTATATGATATAATGATAATTTTTTGATTGACAGGAACAGACTGGTTTAAGGTGTTGAGTGACTAACGACAATTTAATAGGACTTAATAAGTCAAAAAGTAGGGTTGATCTGGTAAATTATTTTAAAATATTACAATTTCCCGCTAGGTAAAATCAGAATAAATCTGATGTCAGATTGATGAGAATCAATCTTCTGAGAGACACATGTGGAAGGGCAAGGTAGTCCTAGTAAGTACCCATATCTACATTGGATAAGGTTGGGGTTGTGGTGAGGTTTTATAGGGCATTGGATCTTTATTAAAGGTTTCAATGTCAGATAGTTAGTCAAGCCCATTCTTTCAACACTTCCACCACTTGACCAAACATAGGTGATTGAAAAATGGCCTTCAACCAGCATTGAGTTATTGGCTGGTGATGATTGGCACCTAAGCGCCCTGTTGAAATTGCTTCAAGAATTTAGCATGTATTTTAATGATAATGTATCATTTGCCGGCGCCTTGAGCGTGTAGGTATTAGTTAATTTCTATTTATATCTTGAGAGACTCTTTACACATGTGTCTCAGCTTATATATCCTGTCAAACCTGTGATTATTTTTGCAGAGCACCCACTCCCCTGCGCCGAGAAAGGGCACTGGGTGGCAATTATAGTCGTCATGCTATCTACATCTCATCTTCTAGGACAGCAAATTTGAGTAAGTCTAGGTTTAAAAATTGGATCAACATTTAAGTGAGATCTCTTAATATCAGCTGGGGGTCATTCCCTCTCCATGAACGCAGGATTACATATTAGGGAAGGGCGGGATGTCTGCCATAAAGCTGTTAGAATGGTGATAATCATATGGATGAGTGGAATGCAATGTTTTATGCAAAGACCATGGACGGAAGGAAGAGTTTTGATGTAAAGTCTGCCTAAAGCAATTCTCTATAAGTTTCTAACTAGAGTACCATTGAATCACTACACTGCGCCATTAGCTTTAGGGTGATAGGGCGTTAACAAGCCCCCCTCAAATCCCCACCAATTCGTCTAGCTTGGCAATCACCTGAGAGGTGAAGTTAGTACCATTAACTTCCAAAATGAATTAAGGGCGCCAATGTTTATCTTTAAATTCTGAAATAAATTTAGCGGTTGTCATGGCCCCAAGTTTCTGATTGGTTTAAATTCAATTCATTTGTAGGATGGCCAACAGCCACTATATTATATCTTAATTGACATCCACTGGCGAGTAGCAGCCCTTAATGTCAATTACAACAGTGTGGAAGGTGAGTTTGGTTTACATTTTTGATAAAAGATGCTCTTGCAGTATGGTACTTCCTCTTGACACTCCCTGCATCAGACGGTTATTTTATGGATATCAAAGTGCATTTATTCCCAGTGGCAATAATGCTTCAGTTTTTTTTTGCATCTAGAACCTTCTGTGACCCATATCTTTTTGAGCCCCAAGGATCAGATCCATTTAGCTCACTTGGTTGTGATATAGTATTTTTGCATTTTTCATTATTTATAAGGGTTTTTCATCCTTAAGTTGATATTCTTCGTCAATTGGTCCAGAACGCTTTGCACCTCCTTTGTCTCGTTATTGTATTCTTTGTTCAAAATTTTTTCATAAAAGGTATCTGCCATATTGGAAGTTAACGTGATAGTAGGAAGCTGAGACAGTTCATCAGCATTCTGATGTTTTCCAAAGATCAATTCACTATAATAAAAGTATACGCCTGCAATTTCAGCGTCCAGTGGTCTAGTCATCTTTCTGGCTCCTAGAGATTCTAAAAATATCTAAGGGAGTAGTGATTAATTACAATTTCAAGTGCACTCCATGAACATATAATTAGACTTCTCACATGCGTATATCACCACTAAGCACTCCTTCTTGGTCACAGTATATTAATCTCAAATTTAACTAATGTTCAGATGCATTAGGCTACATGATGCTCTATCCTCGCATTAATGAGTTGAGACAGTACATCTCCCATGGTAGTGATTGACGCGTCCAATTTAGATTACAAATGTTTGTCTTAATTTGAGTAAATGAGCACCAGCGCCATGGTGAGACAAGTACAAAGTTGGTTAAGAAGCCAGCTGACAGTCTGTCACCCACTTCAAACAAGTTCCCACTTTTGAAAATGTGAAATGATGACACCTTATTTTAATGACATTTCAATGAAGCGCTGGTAATAGCCAACCATTTTAAAAAGAACCTAGAAGTTCCACTTGCTGATTGTATCATCATCATCTTTGTTGGACATTTGTCCTCTCAGCTGCAGAGGAAGTATGTCTTGAGTCAAAATCACCTATATGGGGAGATGTTGGCCATTTATGAGTTTGCGATGAGCCAAAAAGCAATTTAAATAATAACAATGAGATTAAGGATAACAGAAAAAGACCCTGGCCAATTCTCAGTGGAACCATGTTATTTGGGGTAACACCATCTTTGAAACCTGCACAGGCGCTAAACGTAAAATTAAATGATTGGATTACTCTGACCATATGATGGGCTTTAGGGCGATCAGCGGAAGGTACTCCCCCAAATATAAGTAAGTCCCTCAAAGCACCTACATGGGGACCCCCTTTATAGGCATGACGGAGGTCCCCCAAGGTGAAAGTATTTTATCTAGTGGTGATTGGTTACAGTAATAAAAACCTTACCACATGGGTACATTCTGCCCCAACCCCATCCCAACTATTGTTCCATCAAAAAGAGTAACTCAAATTTCCACGATCTGATAGGAGAGTATACCATATTTCCTAATTCAGAATGCGTTTAAGCTTTTTAAAACTATCTCAAAATTCCTCTGACCCTTGAAAAAGTTTAAATAATGATTGGTCAAATATCTAGGGGGATCACTTTTCTTTTTACCACGGAGCTTTTAATAAAATCGTATAATCTAATTTTATAGTAGCGTTTATATATATTTTTTGTTAAAAACCTTTGTGGGAATGAGTGGCGGAAGCACCAGCAACCACAAGAAAGCTGGATTCCTACAAAATGGTGCTCACTACAGGGGACCCCTGTACACCTCAAAATTCATCAAAAACGGAGGCTTTAAACGTGAGTAACTCTCCCACCTTTCCTCTTCACATTAAATCACGTCTAGTTGCTCTAGAAAAGCAACTAGAAAGAATTATATCATATTTTAAAGAACTTGAGCGACGTTCAATAAAACCATTTTATACAGATAAAAATTATCCTTGGCAAAGGGAGAATTGATACTTTATTGTATGTTTATGAAGCTGCCATGTGTGATGCAACGGATAAGTAGAAACTGCAACACATCCTTCCTTGTTTAAGCCGTCTAACACAAGAGATAATAATTCCTTACATGAACCTTTTGCACACCTGGGAAGGGGTTAAGGAGGCCTCTTCTAGCTGAATTTGGATTAAAGCAGAGTCTACACAAGGAAAAACAGGCTTTATGTGCCTTAATATGTTTGAAGGTGAATCAACCGTTGCCTTTGCTGAACGCTTTAACCTCGCTGCACAAAGGTTGTCCACCTTAACATGCTTACCCTTGATGATGCTATCGCCACCCTGTTAACTGAGCTAGCCTCTCAACCCTCTCTAGCCAGACATATCATCTCAGTAAAACGCCATTTCAAAAAGATCTGCGACCTTAAAAGAGGCTTTGTTGGAAGTGGCCGACTTCCAGTAATGTGCTAACTCAAATGACGCTGAGTTTAAACCTTCAGCGTCAACCATTAAAAGGCTTCCGTCTGTTGAACAGAGAAGAGTGAGATAACCTTTTCCCCTCCTCCCTGCTAAACCTGCTCCCTCAATGCGACTTAAGAAAAGGTTATCACTCCTTCTTATGTATCAAAAACCTGGAAGGTAGTAACAACCATACGACCACACAAGCTCTCTAACACTGCTGTTCCTACCCCTCCAGCTAAGCCTGTAAATGCGCGCCCTAAGGCAATTCAATCTCTTGTGGCCATCACTACTACCTCCATCGCGGCCTTGCCAGTTGTTGAGAGTACCCTCGGGAACATGACTTAGGGGGTTAATACAACGTTGTTTACTATATATTGGGCGCTCTCACAGAGGTAGAGGTTCCTGATCATTTGAACGCTGGAGGAGTAGATGAGACCACCATACCTGAGAAAGCGTACCTCAGCCAAATTTTTGGGTTTCCCAAAGTTATTTACACTGCCCGCGATGGTGATCATTCATATCTAGCTTGATTCGACCTATTCAGTGGGTCCTAACATTTCACCATCCTGGATAAATACCCACAACTGCTCAAAAGCTTACTCTACACCTTCCAGCTCTAGTAATTCTTAGCCTTGTTACCCAACTTTGGAGGAACCCTCACTAAGGTTGAAGCGGTCATTCAAAAAGTCCGAATAATGGCCATCCTGGACACTGGCTCCCCAGTCAACGTGATCTCCACTAAGTTTATTAAGAAGATATAGATAGCGCTTGACTTGAAAACACGCAAGAATTTGGAACCGCTGGCCCCCAACAATACCCGTGCTATTGGGGCATATTCTTCCCTTCCCATTCAAAGTGGAAAGCTTATCCTATCAGCCCCTGCTGTGAATTTAGACAACAATGTATATGATATGCTCACTGACACTCAATCTATGATTGAGTATGAAGGAATAATCAACCTGAAGCAAGGGATCATCTCGTTACTCAACTACAAAGTCCCTTTAATCTTATTCAATAAAGAACCCAGCAAGCATTAATACTCTTGACTGGTTTAATACCCTTTTCATCTATAACCTTGCCTTATTTCACTTTTGGGCGTAACAAAAAGATAAGCCTGAAACATTGGATGCTATAGAAGGTATACCGTTTTAAGCTGCAAACGAGGTCTTGATTAAGCCTGGTGAACAAAGAGTGGTCGATACTAAAATCACACTACAAATCCCACACCATTGCTTGTTGCACCTTGTAAGCATTGAAGCGTTACCCCTTGGAGCCTCGTGTATTGCTTGGGATACTAGACCCAGCCTATCAGAGGCCAATCACCATTATACTGGGAAAACTCACCAGGAAGGACATGATCATATGGAAACACCAGGAGATTGACAGAGGCTCTTACTCCCAGTAGAGGACATCAAACATATCCACTCTGTTGGCTTTATGGCGGATTTGGGCTTACCCATGGACAACATGTTGTGTATCTTGCTTAATTTACATATTTTAGATAAAATGACTCCAGAGGAGTTGGAAAAAGTTTATACCTTGTTAGACGAATATAGTGACATACTCTCCAAATTAGATACTGACTATGGCCGCATAAAGGGTTGGTGCCACTCCATTGATGTGGGTGATTCCTGGCCTATTTGGTCCAAATCTTATTATAAGTCAAAGGTGGAGGAACAACAAATGAGGACGGAGCTCCAGCAATTATTAGACGTGGCGTTGCTTGTTAATTCATAAAGCCCGTTGTCGTCACCCCTTTTACTAATTAAAAAGAAAATGGGAGGCCATCGGATAGTTATGGATTACCATAGGTTAAATAGCCTCACTAAGAAGGATAGATATACTATCCCACGCATTGATTATGCCCTGGCCCAACTCTCTGGCTCTAGTTTCTTCTCAGCCATGAACTTGGCCAGTGGCTATTGGCAAATGGACCTTTCTCCTCAATATCAGGAGAAATGCGCTCTTATTTGTAGTGAAGGTGTCTTCCAACCCACACAATTACCCCAAGGGTTGTGCAATGCACCTGCCTCTTTCCAGCGTGAAATGGATCACATCTTGCAGGACATTAAGTTAACTTGTGTCATCGTCTATCTTGACATCATGATGTTCTCAAAATCCTTCAATGAACATCTTTATCACTGAAGGAGGTGTTTCAAAGGTTTAAATATTTTATTAAGTTGAGCCCTCAAAGTGTACCTTTTCTTAAAGATAATTGGATTTTCTTAACCACTCCATTTCCCAAGAAGGAATACAGTCCATGCAGGTCTAGGTAGAAGCCATCTCAAAAACTCCGCCCCCTAAAAATTTACAGTATATTCAGGTATTTCTAGGGATGTTGGGGTATTACCATCAGTTCATCCCTAAGTTTTCCCAGCTCAGTGAGACCCTTTTCCGGCTATCAGCCAAGAATACCCCCTTATATTGGGGTGCTGAAAAAGGCCGCTTTTGAAACAATGAAGCAACTGCTACAACAACGTCATATCCTTTATCTCCCAGATTATAATAAACCCTTCTTCTTTTTCACTGACGCCTCAGATTATGCATTGGGGCCATCTTATCCCAATTAGATGAATAGGGTGTAGATCATCCTGTATCCTATTTTATTAAGATGCTGTCAAAGGTGGAAATCAACTACTGTGTAACGGAGAAGGAGTGCTTTGCTGTTCTGTTGGCTGTAAAGCACTAACGCCCTTTTCTATATGGAACTACCTTCACTGTGGCTACTGAACACGCATCCTTAAAATGGTTACAGAACATTTAAGATCCTAGTGGTCAGCTAGCTCGCTGGGCTCTAAAGCTCCAGCCTTATCACATGAAAATTAAACACCCTCCTGGAACCTGTAACTTGAATATTGATAGGTTACCTCAGCTACCAGTCCTTCACTTGGACAATAGTGAGGCGGAGAGGTAACATGACGCCTAATGCCTCCAATAACTGGGAGGATGAGGATGAGCCTGTACAGAAAATGTTAGCCTAGCATTCCCATTATACTAAAGTGGAGAATAGGAAGTTGTATAAGCAGGTGTGTCAAGATAGCTGCCTTACCTTTGGCCCTCAGAACTCATTCCTGATATCCTAAAAGCTCACTCTACCCTAGGTCATGGAGGGGAGAAGAAAACTTATGAGTGGATTAAGGATCGATACTATTAGGATGGAATGATGGAAGCTGTTTTTTTGACGTCTTGGAAACTTGGCTTACATGTAAGAAGCAAATCGGTTTTAAGACTAGAAACCACTATCAACCAACTACCCCTCAACAACAATTCCACACCATCAGTTTTTATTTAGTAGGCCCCCTTCCTCAGACTACTAGTGGAAAAAGATTTATCCTAGTAGCTTTTGACCATTTCAACAAGTTTGTGGAAGCCATGGCTCTTTCTGCCCAAACAGCCAAGGCCACCGCCGCCTTTTTACATCAACACATTTTCACGCGTCATGTCTGCCCCCACGTGCTACTCTGTGATAATGGTAAGAACTTCACCTCTAAAGTAGTCAAGATCCTGGTTACATCTATGGGAGCACAACAACTATTCTCACTCCGTATAAACCCCTCTACCAACGGGACTGTGGAGGAATATAATGAAACTTTGGTTTCCATTCTTAAGAAAATGGCCTCTTCTGATCCTCTTCACTGAGATCGATATATACCCAGTGCTCTTATGGCTTACCAAATTAGTTACCACCAGTTTTTGAAAATGTCCCCTTTCCATGTCTTGTATGGGCATGAACCAGGAATACTACTCTCTTAGTTAAAGATGTATTCTCCTCTAGAGTTGAGGAGCCTGAAAAGGTTATGAGAATATTGGCTCAACGCATCATATAACTCCAATCTGAAGTTATGACCAATCTAGCAAAAACGGTGACTAAAGAAGTACAGTAGTCAATGAGCTCTGAACCCCCTTACCTACCTTCCAAGCATCTGACATGGTACTATACTACCATAAGCATATCATACCTAGAAACGGTAAGCTTGGATCAATCTGGGAGGGTCCCTTCACCATCACCTACAAAAAAGGCAATGAGTACTCTATAAAGTCTTTAACTACAGGAGTCACCATCAACTAAGTACATGGCTGTTTCCTCTGACCATATTTTCCCCAATATCCTTGAGGAGGGTGATGTCGGACATTTTTTCTCTCAGCTGCAGAGGAAGAATGACTTGGGTTGAAATCAGCCTAGATGGGGAAATGTTGGCCATTTATGAGTCAGCAATGAGATGAAAAGCAATTTGAATAATGTTAATAATGAGATTGCGGATAACGGACAAAAGACTCTGGCCAATTCTCAGTGGAACCCTGTTAATTGGGGTAACACCATTTCAAACCTGCATGGGTACTAAATGTAAAATCAAATGATCAGATTACTCTGAACATATGATGGGCTTTAGGGCAATCAGCGGAAGGTACTCCCCCAATTATAAATAAGTCCCTCAAAGCACCTACATGGGGACCCCCTTTTATAGGCGTGGCGGAGGTCCCCATAGATGAAAGTATTTTATCTAGCAGTGATTGGTTGAAGTACATCGACCCTACCACATGGGTTCATTCTTCCCCAACCCCATCCCAACTATTGTTCCGCCAAAAAGAGAAACTCAGATTCCCATGATCTGATAAGAAAGTGTACCATATTTCATAATTTGAAATGCATCAAAACTACTCCAAAGCTATCCTCAAATTCCTTCCAACCCTCAAAACAGTTTAAATACTTATTGGTCATATATGGAGGGAGATTACTTTTCTTTTTACCACGGCGCTTTTAATAAAAACATAAAATCATAAAATCTAATCTTTATAGTAGCTTTTATATATATTATTAAAAACCTTTGTGGGAATGAGTGGCGGAAGCACTAGCAACTACAAGAAAGCTGGATTCCTAAATTCCCAATGGACTCTAATATATCCAGCTGGGGTTATAAGTCCTGTTTGTCAACAATAAGGCCTAAGTACTTAAATGTTCCCAGAAGAAGTTGCAAATATTTGGCTTGATTCGGGGTTAGGTGAAGCAAGCCAGCAGAAATCTTATTCCAGTTGCTGTAGGCGTTTGCTAAATGTTATTAATTTTATGTATGTCATCAAATTAGCATAAAACAAGAATTTTTGAGATCGTCATTATAGTGTTCATGTCACATTAGAAAAAATCAGGGCCTTACATAGCCCTGCGGCATTCTCATGGGTTACACTAGCCCTTAGGACTTTATTTTATGCAGTTTCTCCTGTTCTTCCAAGGGTAACTCTATCTGCCAGTAACCAAAGATTAGATCCATTCTGGAAAATATATTTGCTTGCCTAGTCGGTCAAGTTCATTTGTCAACTTTCAGAAAATGATATTTTTTCTTTTCATTATATTATTAATCCTTTGGTAGTCGATTAATCGCGATCAGACCCATCTTTCATCTTTACATATAATACAGGTAACGCCCACAGGCTCATTGATTGTACTAGTATGCCATTCTGGATCATCTGGTTATAAATCTTCATTGACAACTTTGTCCATCGCCTTGGACTGATGGATAGTATGGTACCAAATTGGTGGGCATTTTCCTGTGTCAATAAGTTGGAGCATATCCTGGGCTCACCATAAAGTAAAAAATCCATTAAAAAATCTTATACTTATCAAACAAGCCCATTGCCCAATCCTTCTCATCTCCCATCAGGGTAGCTAGAGATTTTTGGGGTAACATTGTGCAGATGGCCTTGTGAATCTCCTTCTCTAGCCTGAATTCCTCCAGTGTCCTGACTCTTTACAATTTGAACATCTTCCAGTTGTAATATAAGGAAAAGGCAATAAATTGATGCCATAAAAAAGGATCAGGTATGGGTAAAGATTATATAGTAAAAAGATAATCTTCCTATGATTTAGGATGATAAGCTCAGGCATTATGACAAGTTCTTTATGCAATTGTTAAATGGTGAAAACACCTTTGCCATATAGACTAACTGTATTTTCAGCTTGATAATTGTAAATACAATATCCTGGTGGCTGAGTAGTATATTAAGGTGGTAGCCATCCCTCAGTGAAATGCCTTCTAATTAAATAATCGGTTGAAGAAAATTTCAGGTTTGACCACACCCCAATTGATACCTGATGGGTACAATCCCGTCCTTGATAGGTAGGTTTAGAAATAACAGAGCTTGATTCTTGGTCTTCTGACCTCAGCTTCTGTATTATAAAGGACATAATTTAAGAACTGCTAGGACATTCCCTTAAAATAAGTCAACTTAATAAAACTCATGAAATATTAATGATGAAAGATTAAGTGGTTTTTGATAAGACAATTTGAGAGCTGATAAAACTATGAAGCTAAACCTTAGCATCATCACGATGTAGGCCCTTAGCAATGTAGTTAATTTGCCCCGCAGTTTCATATTCATTGCTGGGGTCATTATCCAGCAATAGCCTTGTTTCTTAACTAGCTTAGTTGATACCTAATTGATTGGCAATCCCTATCTACTATAGCCCTAACCCAGACCTACATATTTAAGTCAATATACGTAAACTTAGATGTTATATGTATTAGTGGTGTTTTTAGTTGACACCTAGCTTGTCTTCATGGAACAGGTAGAACTAAAGCTCATCGAAGAGTTGGTCTAGATTCTTTAATACTTTGATGGGATAGTCATGTTAACTACTTATAGTTTTGACATATCGCCAAAATCAAATGGTAATTTTTACGGCTCCAGATGCTGTACATAAGGTTTTGTACCAATTCGTTGGCCTATTCTATCCTTTTCTCTGGGAAAAGAGTGGGTTGTAATTTCTGATATGTCATCAGCAAATTTGAATTGAAGAGTCAGATGCATCGTGGCAAAATGTGTTTCTCCAGGGTATGCTATGTTTCATTGGAAGTATTATATCCCTTTTCACTCTACCTCTCTTTTTCCTGGTCTTTGGTACCCCTTGTTAGTACAAGGTGAATATTGGCTTGGACCCCTTGGCATTGAACTGGCTTCCATAATGCCTTTTAACGCCGCATAGGTGACACATAATGTGGTTGATATTATGGCTCTCAGATCAGGATGTGGTTGTGCGGTTCATTTTGGTTTACTGTTGGGCAGCTTGTTTTATAAAAACAACTATTGCGATATTTCTTATGGCCTATCAAGTTTAAAGTGCAATGGAAGAGATATTTCACCATTTACAGTACATTAATCTGTCATTCAACATAGGTACTCTATCCTTTTTTTAGTACTAGATGTTCCAACCCGAGGGGGATTCATTGATGTTTTTAAATTATGCCTGGGCTCCTAAGAGCCTGAGGCGAGGGAAGGGGAGGGAGGAGGCATCGAGAAAGGGAGGGGGTTTGCGCGCCAGATCCGTGCTGCAGTGACAACTGAGCGGGGGAGGGTTGGCGACATAGTGCAGACCTTCAGGGCCATCTCAAAGTGTATCTGAAAGTGGGTGATCATGTGTGGAAGGGTCCACACCTGCTGGTCAAAGGCAGCACGAAGGAAGGAGTTATGGATGGTCCAGATGGATGTGGCATAGGCGAGGACATGGAGGGATCGGTGGCAACCAGGCATTGTCTGCTTGAACATGAGGTCTTGCACAGGGTGTCCAGACCAGGGCTGAGCATGGAGGAGCGCGCGGGCCTTTGGCCAAAATGCGGCAACACCTGGACAGGTGAAAAAATGATGGAGGTGGGAGTCAATAGGCTCCGCACAGCGGGGGCAGCTTTGGTGCTGGAAGGTAGGGCCAGTCTGGTCCCCTGTCCTGTATGAACAGTGGAGCACCCTCCATAAGGTGTTGGACACCTTTGCTGACAGGATGGGGTGATAGACGTCCTTCCACAATTCCTTAAGGTCGAATCTCACGGAGGGGGGGAGGAGCTCAAGGAGTCTTGGGCGGATGGGAGGACGATCTTGGGGTTGAGGCGAGTTGTGACAACTTGTCCATTGTGCACAATTGCATGGCGATGGGGGCTGAGGCCAGGGCCTTCCCTTCTGTACAGGAAGGCATGGTGGATCCGCGCGCCTACTCGTTTCAGGGCAAGGAGAGCCTGGTTCCAGTAGGGGGATGAGGTTGGTTTCAGTCCATGGCCTGGGTGGTTTGTGAGCCACTCCCCTAATGAGGTCAGAGATGCTCTAGGAAGACCCAGAGCTGCTGACACTGACTGGCGGAGGGCGGGCGCCCATTGGGGAATTAGGGTCGCGTCACAGCAGGCAATCAGCCATAGGCACTTCAGGAAGATTGTGGTGGCGTGGGATCACATGTCCAGAAGCCCTAGGCCCCCTTCATTTCAGGGTCGGGCAATGGTTGAGAGGGACATTGGTGGATGGTTTGAGCCCGAGATCCAACAGCGGAGGAGTACATTGAGCCGCGTGTAGAAGGCATCTGTGAATGGGCAGACGTGCACTATGAACCAGACTTTGGAGAGGAGGAACACATTGGCCATCAGAGCTCAACCCTGGGGGGTGATGTGCCGCCAGTTCCAGCTGGCAATCCTGGAGTTAACTGCTGCGAGGAGCAAGTCCTCATTGTCTTTTAGCGCAAATTCTTGTTGGTTGGTGAGAACGCCCAGGTGACGGAAGGTACCGCGCACAGGGTAATACCAAATGGTGGGGGGAAGGTGGGGGAGCCGACCTGTACAGCTGTTGTCTTGGAGGTGTTGACCATGGCGTTGGACGCCTTGGTGTACCTCTTAATGGTCACAGCAGCGAGGGCAACATCCCCAGGGCAGCCAAATGCAATGGCGGTGTCATCTGCAAATGCCATGGTGCGGGTGGGGGCTTTACCTGGGACCAGAATCCCTGTTAGCTTGTCCTGTAAGGAGGCCAAGAGGGGGTCGAGGGTGATGTTAAAAATAATAGGGCTCAGGGGGTTCCCTTGCCGGAGACCTTGTCCAACTGGTACTGCCACTGTAAAACCCATTGGCGCTAGGACTCTGGTGTGGAGCTGGTCATAGAGCGCTAATATCCAGCGCCTAGCTGCGGGGGGGGGAGATGGAAGTAGGCCAGGGAAGCATCAATATACTTCCAGGCCACCCGATCATATGCTTTCTCCATATCCAGGAGAGCCACAAAGCCATTCAACTTACGAGAGTTAGCAGTCAAAGTTACGTGAAGGTCATTATAGTTGTCCCATAACGACCTCCCCGGAATAAAACCGTGCTGGGATGAGGAGAGGCGAGGTGACACCCATTTGGTAATGCGGTTGGCCAGAAGATTCGTGAAGAGCTTGTGGTCTGTGTTGATCAACGCTATGGGGCGCCAGTTCGCCAGGTTCTCACGGTCTGACTTCTTGTGAATGAGGGTCGTGATTGAGCCTCTGGAGTCGTGGAAGACCTCGCCATTCACCAAGAGTGCAGCGAAGAGGTCGCGGAGGGCTCTGGCTTTCACCGCAGGTTCCAGAAGGTACACCTCTAAGGGTATTCCATCTGGGCCTGGGGCTTCAAGCCGTGGGGATTTCAGAAGGGTTTCCATCACCTCCTGGATGGAAATAGGCGCCAGTAGGGCATCATCAGCCCGTGGGTCAATGGGCGGCTCTGAAGCCCGCCACAGGAAGCCTTGGATGTCTGACGGGTTTACCTGGGTGGCATGGAAGAGTGCTGGAGTAGAAGCGGTGTAGTTCCTGCGTGATTTCCTCCTTATCCGAAGTGGTTGTAGTGCCAATCTTCAGAGCAGTAATATCCTGCGCTGTTGACCGGGCTTTCTGTTACTGAAAGAAGAAGCGGGTGGGGCGTTCCCATTAAGCATATTAACGAGATGTTGTAAAGTTTGCTGCCCATTCTTCCTGCAATGTGAGCTCCAAGCGGAGTGCTTCCTGCGCCGCTTCCCAGACTTCCAACCAACTGGGAGAGGGCGAAAGGTGGCAGTTTCGCTCCAGATGTCTGTTTCTGGCTTCCACCCTTTTGACTCTGGCGCGAGCTGCGGTCATCTGGGCTTTTGCACAGTTGTAAGCAACGCGGGTGATGCCCTCCTTGGTCACCGTCCATCTAGCCTTGTGGTCAAGCAGACGGGGTTGGGGGAGGTGAGAGTCTCCCGGATGGTCATAGACAGCTTCTCCTTAGTGATGGGTTGTTGAGAAGAGCTGGGGCAACCCTAGGCCAGAACCTATGCGACAGTCTAAGCGTGGTAGTGAGGAAAACGGTGAGTGACCTGTGATCACTCAGATGGTTGTCACGAGAGATGGGAGAGGAGATGCGGCCAATTAGCAGGGGGCCAATCAGTGCCATATCTATGCGTGACGTTGACTGGAAAGCTCCTCCATCATACTGGATCCTAGTCATGCAACCTAGGCCAGACGCGGAGGGTGGAAGCGCATCCATAAAGCCACTCTACGAAGGAAATCTTGGAGGCGACTTGATCCAGGGCGTTCCTTTGCTGCAGGGGGGTAAGAGTCACGGATGCGACTTATGGTTGTGTTGAAATCTCCTAAGTGGACTTTATTCCTTGGGAGATTGTGTTGGACGAGCTCTTCCAAGAGCCGGTTTTACTCCTGACCTTCATTAGGCAGGTAGATGCTTGCAGCGAAGAAAGAGAAGTCAGGAGTGGTGATCTTGGCTGATATGAGGCATCCACCTAGATATTGTGAAAAAGAATGGGTTTTAACCCGGGGATACAAAACAATAAGGGCGGCATGGTTTGTCCAGAAGGAGTTGCCTCCAAACTGTTCATTCCATGCAGATTGTTTGTGGGGGAGGATATTGGGCTCCTGGACAGCAGCGATGTTAATTTGTGCTGACCTGAAGTTGCGGAGGAGGCGGGCTCTCCACTTAAAGTCCCACAACCCATTCGCGTTGATGGATTGCGGGGCCAGGGTGCTGTTGTGGGGACTCATAGCTGTTCCCCTCCATATCCTGGGGGTTGCCAGCGCTTAAACCTGCTGCTGTGAGGCGGCTAGTTTTGAGTCCTTTAGCTTGACTATTAGCTGCAATCTGTGAGGAGCGTCGAGGGTTCTGAGGGGAAGGAGAGGGTGGGGGGCGGAGGACCCAGTAAGCCAGCTTAGGATGCTGCCCCCACTCTGTTGCAAGGGAAGGACCTGAGGGTGCTCAACGGCGACCTCCGCGGTGTCCCCATTTGGTGAGTCTGAGTCCATATTCACTTCCTTCAACACTGCAAAGGAGTCGCGCGAAATGGAATGTGGGGTTGGGGTAGGACTCTTTGAGGTGGCACTTTTACCGCAGGCCGCGGGTTGCCAGTCCATTCTGGTGGGCATAGCTCCATTGGGAGCTGAGGGTTGATGCGATAAATCGCTGGTGGAGGTTGGTGGGGGTGCCGCGGAGCCCTGAGTGGGGGTGGCTGACAAGGGGCGCCCTGTTGGAGATGCCTTGCGCTTAGTGAGAGAGGGAGTTGACTCTGGGAGATTGTAGGGGTGCCCACTGGAAAGGGGGCATGAGCGCAAAGGTATCCCAAACCAATAGTGGGGTTAGCTGGTTCAACTGCTAGGCGTAAGGCCTCAGGGGACAGGTCTTTAATGGGAACCCATTGTGTGGGTTGTGTAATTGCTGCTGCAGCCACGTGGGATCGTTTTTGGCCTGGTTTAGGCCCCTGGGTGGTGGCTAAGAGGGCTTGTTTTCATTCTGTGCAGCCACTATACAGGTGTCCAAGGGCATTACACCATGAACACCGGGGGCGCACCTGATCAGGGTCAACAAAAAAGATCTCATAGAATGCCTCAACTACCGCCACATGAGGAATAACCTCAATGTTGCGGGATACAGTGGGGGAGGGGATGAATGATACCCTAGCAGTGCGAGCTCTTTGAGTGGGAGCATAGTAAGAGGGGACGCTAAAGTCCACTGAAAGAACAGACCCAAACTCCATTAAACCACTATGGAGCGCCAGCTTAAGAGAATCAGGATCAACAGTCGTTGGTAGGTTGGAAAAAGTAACCCATGAAATTTTCTCCAGGTGAGAGAATGTGCGGGAGATGCGAAGAGATCCACGCAGAATAATGACCTGGAGGGTGGCAACATGGTCAGCAAGGACAGCTTTAGTGAAGCCCACATTAATGTAGTGGCCCTCCACTGATTCATGGATGGTGGTGTTAATTGGGAATGTCTCCGCGATTTCTGCAAAGTATGAGAAGTAATCCTCCGTATAGAATTCAACAGGGTTATGCTCATAATAAAGGCGAATCGCGTGGGAGAGGGTTGAGCGAGGTAGAGCTTTTTGCGCTCTAGTTTCAGCCCATTTATTCTTAACATCAGCAATAATCGCCACTTCACGGGGATCAGATTTGAGTAGCGTTGGTGCTAGAGGTTTTTACCACGCCCCAGTGGCTCCTTTGGACACATTTGTGTTTGCTTTGGGCTGCAATCGCGGGTTGAATGAGAGCTGGTGGTTTGGACAAGTTTGCAGAGTTCCCCTGTTGCCGGAATGTACCAGCAGTTGCTGGCGTCATATTGAATTGAGGGGCTGATTGTTGGGTCTCGCTAAATTGGGGAGGCCCATCCAGATTGGAATTAACTCCAGCCAATTGGGAGGAGGGCGATGTTTCATCACCATCCCAATCACTTTAGGTAAATTCAGCCCGTTTATTTTCTGTTTTCTCATGGGCAATACTAACTGGCTGATTGGTGAATTGGTCATTTTCAGCATGGGGCGATAAAGTGCCGACTTGAGAAGTGCCAATTATGGGGCTTAAATGGGATGGGTGGGATTGGAACTGGTGTGAGGTTCCAAAATCTGAACCATTTGAATCCCCATTGGGAAGAGTGGCTTGTCCCAATTTGGTGCTTAGTGAACCAGAATGTGCGGCTACTCCAACCTTACATCTGAGGGTTTGAGGGGCCAGGTAGCGTGGTATCGCCCCTCATGGGGGGAGCTAGAAACACGGCGTCAGCAATAATAGATGGGGCTGAATTAGCTGACACAATGGGGGAGGTGAATGCCTGGATGGGCTGAGTTGCATTCAACTGAGCAGACGCCATTAAAACAGCGTGAGTGATGGCCTCCTTGGTTGGAGGGGTCCCAGCGGGTTGGTGGGAGGTAGCGCACGCAGAGCTGTTGGGCATGCAAGTTGCATAAGTGCGATCAGGTGAACTGGCGCTAGTTGAAGTAGCTCCAGGTTGGGGTGTGGTGCCTGCTTTCACGGCTGCTGCTTAAGAGCGGGTGATTCTGGTTGACCCTGAGGTAGTTAACTGGGGGTTGCTTCGTTTGGGGTGGTGCTGGCTCGTTTGGCCAAGCCTGCGGGTTCTTTTTCGGGGTTTCTCGCCATATTTGCTAATAGTTTTTGTAAATCTTTTTAGTGGAGCTAAATCTCAAGGCTGAATTGATTTTCGAAAAGTGATGCTTAGCAGAAAGAGCGATGGGTACCCTATCCTAGTTAAGCTCTTTGTAGGGTTTTCAAGCGTTGCAGAAGGTAATTTATGTATACTTAATTGTTTAAACTTTCATGCCTTATAACATTTGGGCATTGAGGTAGAAACAGTCATCAAAATTTTAAATTTATTTATTACT
This sequence comes from Massospora cicadina, assembly GCA_022478985.1. Lineage (NCBI taxonomy): Eukaryota > Fungi > Entomophthoromycota > Entomophthoromycetes > Entomophthorales > Entomophthoraceae > Massospora > Massospora cicadina. Next base: position 100,891 of record JAKSZP010015933.1, on the reverse strand, counting down.
ATTGTAAAAAAAGTTGATTAATATGTCTTCTTGGTGATCATCATCTCCTCTCCCCCAAACATTTTTATAATGATGGCGTAGCATTCTAATGAGTCAGCCTAATATCAGTAATTTAAACAACCAGTTCTATACATTTAGGGTCTAATAATCTCATTAGCATGACTACTAATCATTGTCACTTGCGTCATTATGCTAAACTTTAACAGTAACAAGAAGGTGTTTACCCTTTTTTGTCAAACTTTTAGCATGCTGATGGGGTTGAACGGTAACTGATGTCATCCTTGGTTGATTGACTGAGCCCTGTGGCATGGGCGTAATGTCGCTATTGCCAAATATTGTGCAAAATTATATGTAAATTGGTTTTAATGGGCTGATTGTTAGAGCAGTGTGAGCTGGTGTGGCATTGCGATCAGCCAAGGCATTTAGAGCAGCATGGATTGGGGTTTATGGAGCAGTTATTTGAGTCAATCTCTAAGGAGTGAGCAGCAAAGTCATGAATGCTAGATAACTTGCCCAATTAGCTCCTCATTACCTTCATATTTTAATTCCATGATGCTAGACTTATGTGCATTGGAGAAGATTTCGTTTGATTTTCTGGTGGGATGACCTGCCAACGCATATAAAGATCACCCCTAATTTTATCCCAAAAACTAATCCATCTTGTTATATGAGATATTAGCGCTTGGTCAAATAGATGTTTGACCACTGTTAAAATTTAGTGGTTAAGTAAATTATACCCATTAAGAAAACTATCATTTCATTAATTAAGTCTATTGATGGATCCAATAATTATTCCCAAATATTTAGCTTAGTATAATACATTTTAATATACAAAATCGCTTATATCTCGCTCTTCCCAATTATTTACCACTATATAATTATATTTATAAAATTGATGACCAATTAAGCGGTCCAAAATTTTCATGGTTTATTGCAGCTATTAAGTTGCACAAAATTTTATTAGTTTCACACACTGTGGAAAATTTATATGTAAACCCTTGTAATTGGCATGATAGCACTAAAACAAGGACAGCCTAAGTAGGGAGTACCCAGTGACATTAAGGAGCCTGCCAATATCTTAATTAGGAATACGTGAACTTTCTTCATCAATGCCCATTTTAACTCAAAAATTAATTTTGTCTAATGTATGGCGAAACTCTAATTGGGCTAAATAGAAAAATTTATCTTCTTTGAGTTTCAAGATTATAGACAAGATACTCCAAATTATGAAAGCAATTTTTCTGCCAATAGTGCTGAAAAGGCCATTTTTATGAATGTTAAGGGCCAAACTGATGTAATATAAACAAAATAATTTGAGGGAAATTAATTGCTTGAACAAAGAATGTGGCCAGGAGTTTCCCTTAGGTATAAAGACCAGCGCCTGATAAAGTGAAAAAGAAATGTAAAAAAGGAAGAAAAGCGATAAATCTTATCAAAATAAGAAGAGAATATTATTTTTCCTAATTTTTTATCTGGTAACAAAATCAGAGTGTTGAGTTCCTATTAAGAGCGACCATAATCTGCAAGAAAAAAATTTCAAATTTATAACTTTGTCTATTTCAGAAGAAGTTCCATATCTAGTATGGAAAAATCACCAGAAAAGTTTAAAAGCGGCATATGTTTGTGTTAGGACTTTCAAGATTTTAAAGAGTTATGAATACCATATGTCAGACATTCACCTTCTCGACTTAGGAGAAAGAATGTTGGAGGTATGAGTGCTCCCAAATCTGCTACCATGATTGGCCCATCTCCTGCCCAATCGTTGAATAATATTGTGGTTATCAAAAATATGAGTACCAATGGCGAAAAGACCTTGAGGGATCCTCAGTGGGATCCTGACTATCAGAAAAATAAGGATTATAACCAAAATTGGCATAATAAGGTAAGAACTGATAATAAGAATTCTCCAACTTCTCGGCCAAATTTGAGGTGTTCATTACCACACAAATCTGACCACCTCCAAGGTGCGAAGATTTTACTCAACAATGATAGGGTGCAAATTAACCAACATTACCACACGAGTCTGACCACTGCTGAGGTGAGAAGATTTTACTCGCTGGTGATTGGATACAATACATCAAATCATTACCACATGGGTCAGTTTTGGCTCAAAAAAATTTTATCTTCAATCTGATAGGCTGAAAACCTATATTCCCTAATTTGGGTGACTCAGATTTATATATTTTAGCTTTGAAAACCCATGGTAACAAAATTTGAACTAGTTTAAATATGAAATACTAGTATTGAGAAAAGGACCTTCTTGGTTTGGCCCTGCTTAAACAATAAAAAACATAAAAAACTTTAACAAATCGTCATTCATTATTCTTATTTATGAAGTAAATTTCTCACTTTAACAAAGAATTTGTGGCATCCATCGGTGGATCTTACAATCTGGTGCTCACTACAGGGGTCTACCCTGAATACTTTGATAAAGTGTTAAAAAGCAATGGAGGCTGTAAACGTGAGCAGCTCTCGTGAATCACAATTAGTTGCTCTTGAGAAGTAACTAGCCAGCTTTTTCTCCTGACTCAAAAAGCTAAAGCAACGGCCTATTGAACCGTTGAGAGTGAGGCCACCTATGCCTAACCTCTCTGCAAAACCTGCTTCTTTGGCACAACATAAAACTGAGATCCCTACTGTGGGTTCTCTTTCAACTCAGCCAACAAAGTGCGCGCCCTAAGGGTATATCCTCCAGAACTACTGGGGTTGTGAAAATGCCGGTTAAAGTGAAGCTAAATACCCAACCCCTCGTGTCTGTCTCTCCTACTTCAATTGTAGCCTTTCCAATGGCTAAGAATACCGCTGAGGCCAACTCTGAGGGGGTTACGATAATGTTGGGTACTTATTGGGAGCTCCCGCGGAAGTGGAGGTCCCTGATCGCCTAAACGCCAAAAGAGTAGATGAAACCACCATAACTGAGATTACTTACCTCTGCTAAGTTATAGGTTGTATGGAAACTATTGACACAGCCAGCAATGCTGATCAGCTCCTATCAAGTCTAATTCGCCCTTTACAGTGAAGGCATACCATGCAGTCTATTCTGGAGACTCACCTGAGACTGCACGCAAATTAACCTCCACTTTTCATCTCAAGGAGGTCTTAGCGCTGACAGCCAACTTTGGAAGTACACTTACCAAGGTTGAAGTAGTTGTTCACAAAGTCTGGGTGATGGCTATCCTGGATACAAGTTCTCCAGTGAATGTAATTTCATCTCAGCTGATGAAAAAAATTAAATTGTGCCTGACTTGGATTGTATCAAGGAATTTAGAACTGCAGGCCCAAACAACACCCGCGCTCTTGGCGCTTACTCCTCTCTTCCCATACACGTTGGGAAGCTTATCCTATCAGCCCCTGCTGTGGCCTTAGATAATAGCTCCTACAATATGCTCATAGGTACTCAGTTTATGATTAAATATGAAGGCATCATTAACATGAAGTAAGGGTTCCTATCTTTGATGAACTAAGAAGTTCCATTAATCTTACCCAACAAAGAACCCATCAAGAATGACTACACCTGCTTGGTTGAATACCCCTCTTCCACTTTGTCTTTACATTATGTTACTTCTGGGCGTAACTCTAAGAAATTGCCCAATTCAGTGGAGGCTAGTGATGGTATTCCATTCTATGCGGCAGATGAGGTAGTGATTAAGCTGGGTGAACAAAGAGTGGTTGACACGAAAAATCACACTCCAAATCCCACACCACTGCTTATTACACCTCTTAAGCATCGATGGAGTTAGCCCTTTTGAGCCTCAGGTATTGCCTGGCGTTTTAGAACCAGCCTATCAGAGGCCTATTAATCTACTGTTGGGAAACCTCACCAAAAAGGACATAATTGTAAGAAAGCACCAGGAGGTAGGCCGAGGGTTTTTACTTCCTTTGGAGGAAGTTGAACAGATCCACTCTATTGGCTAGATGGCAGATTTAGGCCTGCCCGCAGATAACCTGGTATGTACCTTGCCAAACATCCAATTTCGGATGAGCTGACCTCAGATGAGTTGGAGAAAATGCAAACTCTTCTGGATGAGTATAATGATATACTCATGAAGTCAGACAATGATTATGGCCACATGAAGGGCTGGTGTCACTCCATCGATGTGGGTGATGTCCATCCCATTAGGTCAAAACCTTATCGCAAGTCAAAGGTGGAGGAGCAACAAATGAGGATGGAACTCACGCAGTTATTAGACGCGGGGTTATTAGTTCCTTCGTAAAGCCCTTGGTCCTCCCCCCTTCTGCTAATTAAGAAAAAAAATGGAGGTCACCAGGTAGTCATGGACTACTTCAAGTTAAACAATTTTATGAAAAAGGATAGCTATCCTATCCCGCGCATTGACGATGCCCTGGCTCAGCTTTCAGGCTCAAATTTTTTATCTGCCATGGACTTGGCCAGGGGTTATTGGCAAATGGATCTATCTCCTCAAGATCAAGAGATATGCGCGTTGATATGCAGTGAAGGTCTTTTCCAACCCACGCGATTACCTCAAGGGTTGTGCAACGCACCTGCTTCTTTCCAGCGTGCAATGGATCACATTTTGCAGGATCTCAAGTTAACCTGCATTATCGTCTACCTTGATGACATTATTGTATTCTCAAAGACCTTTAATGAACACCTTGATCATTTGAAGGAGGTATTCCAATGCTTAAGACGCTCAACTATCAAATTAAAGCCTTCAAAGTGTTTGTTCTTCCAAAAGAAATTAAAATTCCTCAGACATACCATTTCTCAAGATGGAATCCAACCCATACAAGATAAGGTTGAAGAGATTGCCAGAATGCCATCCCCCAGAAACCTACAAGATATACAGGTGTTTTTAGGGATGATGGGGTATTACCATCAGTTCATCCCTAAGTTTGCCCAAATCAATGAGCCCCTTGTTCACTTACTAAAAAAGAACATCCCTTTTCAATGGGGCACTGAACAGAAGGCCGCCTATGAAACAAAGAAGTTGCTGCTGCAAGAACGGCCTACCCTAAGGCATCCTGATTATAGAAAACCGTTTATTTTGTTTACAGACGCCTCAGACTACGCCGTCGGGGCCATCCTAGCCCAACTGGATGAAAAAGGGGTAGATCATCATGTCATATTTTAGTAAAATGCTATCAAAGGCAGAACGCAACTATAGTGTTAACAAGAAGGAGTGTCTCGCCGTTCTACCCGCAGTGAAGCATTACCACCCTTTCTTGTATGGTACCTCTTTCACTGTGATAACGGACCACGCATCTTTAAAATGGTTGCAAAACATGAAGGACCCTACGGGGCGCTTAGCTCGCTGGGCTCTGAAGCTCCAGCATTACGATATGAAGATTGAACACCGCGCTGGAACCTGCCACATGAATGATGATGGGTTAACTCAGCTGCCCATCCTCCACCTAGATAACAGTGAAGCGGAGTGGCTGTATGAACTTCTGATGGCCCCAAACGTCTGGGAAGATAAGGACGAGCCTGTACAGAGGATGTTGGCCTGGCACTCCCATAACACTAAAGTGGATAACGGGAAGTTGTACAAGCAAGTGGGGCGAAGTGGTTGCCCTACCTACGACCCTCAGAATTTGTACCTGTCATCCTGGAAGATCATTCAACTTTGGGCCTTAGAGGAGTAAAGAAAACCTATGAGTGGATAAAGGATCGATATTTTTGTGAGGGAATCATGGACGCCATCGTTGAAGTCTTGAATGATTGCCTTACATGTAAGAAGCAATCTCAATTCAAGACTAGATACCAATATCAGCCGACTACCCCACAACAGCTGTTCCATACCATGAGCTTGGATGTAGTAGGGCCGCTTCCTCAAACTACAGGCGGAAACAGATATACTTTGATAGGCATTGGTCACTTCACTAAGTGGGTTGAAGCTGTGGCGTTGCCAGCCCAAACTGCTAAGGCCAATGCCACCTTTCTTCACCAAAATAGTTTCACTCAACACGGGTGCCCTCAAGTGCTACTCTGTGATAATGGGTAAAATTTTACATCCAGAGTAGTCAAAATTTTGGCTGCTTCCATGGGAGCCTAGCAACTATTCTCAGCTCCATATAACCCATCAACCAATGGTAGCATGGAGCGAGCAAATGGTACTTTGGTTTCTATCTTACGGAAAATGGCTTTGTTTGATCCCCTTCATTGGGATCAGTATCTCCCTAGCGCTCTTATGGCCTATCAAATTAGTTATCATCGGATTTTGAAAATGTCCCCTTTCTGAGTTTTGTATGGCAGGGAACTGGGCATACCTGCTCTCCTAGCTAATGACGTCTTCTCTAGAGGAGAGGAGCCTGAAAAAGCCATGCAAAGGTTAGCTAACCTCATCATTCAGCTTCAATCAGAGGCTATGACCAACCTAGCAAAAATGGTTACTAAAGAAGGCTAAGCTGCCAATGAGCTCTGAGCTTCTCTACCTTCCTTCCGAGTGTTGGATATGGTTTTATATTACCACAATCGCATCACTCCCTGTAGTGGCAAACTTGGATCAATCTGGGAGGGGCCATTTACCATCATGTATAAGAGAGAAAATGAGTATTTTATAAAGTCTTTGGCTACAGGAATTATCATAAACTGGGTACATGGCCGCTTCCTACAACCCTACACCCCTCCCAACATTCTTGAGGGGGGCAATGTCAGACATTCGCCTTCTCGACTTAGGAGAAAGAATGTTGGAGGTATGAGTGCTCCCAAATCTGCTACCATGATTGGCCCATCTCCTGCCCAATCGTTGAATAATATTGTGGTTATCAAAAATATGAGTACCAATGGCGAAAAGACCTTGAGGGATCCTCAGTGGGATCCTGACTATCAGAAAAATAAGGATTATAACCAAAATTGGCATAATAAGGTAAGAACTGATAATAAGAATTCTCCAACTTCTCGGCCAAATTTGAGGTGTTCATTACCACACAAATCTGACCACCTCCAAGGTGCGAAGATTTTACTCAACAATGATAGGGTGCAAATTAACCAATCATTACCACACGAGTCTGACCACTGCTGAGGTGAGAAGATTTTACTTGTTGGTAATTGGATACAATACATCAAATCATTACCACATGGGTCAGTTTTGCCTCAAAAATTTTATCTTCAATATGAAAGGCCAAAAACCTATATTCCCTAATTTGGATGACTCAGCTTTATGTACTTTAGCTTCAAAAACCCATGGTCTCAAAAGTTGAACTAGTTTAAATATGAAATACTAGTATTGAGAAAAGGACCTTCTTGGTTTGGCCCTGCTTAAATAATAAAAAACATAGAAACTTTAACAAAGCGTCATTATTTACTTTTATTTATAAAGTAAATTTCTCACTTTAACAAAGAATATGTGGCATCCGTCGGTGGATCCCACACCATAACACACTTTCCAAAAATTGAGAATATATTGGTAAAATCTATTCTTAACTTTAATATAATAGAATTTTCTAAGCGAGTAGTACTAAAATTTAACAAATGGTGCTCACTCAAACCCAGAAAACTACTTGGTATGAGCACTCAGGACCAGAACCAGGCAGGGTTCTGCGAGATGAATAGCAACAATAAGATGGAGACAAGTGATAGAGAGACCACTTAGTAAATTAATATTACCTGCCAGGACACTGAGGAGGGTACATTTACTTTCTAAATCTAAACACGGCAGGAGGAGGGCATGTGGATTCATCAGGCCCAATTATATTTACATCTGAAAGTGTAAAGAAAATGATGGATAATTTATTTCACAGATTTAAGATTGGTACATCACAAATTGACTCTTCTTTTGGCCTGTTTACTACCTAAAAATCAAGCACCTAATAAGGTGATGTACTTGAAGTACATGAGTCAATTATGTCAAACCTTGCCAGTCATCTTAAAAATTCAAGCAATTGATAAACTCCTGTTTAACTTTATCCAACCTTCAATCTTGCATAAAAAGAGATTTATTTCCAGACAAAAGTGAGAACTTATGTTAATTAACCATATTCAGGGGAAGAACGAGCTTTACAAAACTAGTCTATTAGAAAATTGAATTCCATTTTATGATGAATTTTAAAGGAAATTGTGGTCAAAGCTGAACATGACAATGATGAATATCAAAAAATTAAACAACCTAGAAGAACAACATAGTCTAGGAGTCTCAAAGGTGGCTTCAGGAGTTCTGATACACAATGGATTATCTCACAAATGATACAAGAATTTAACCATCGCTTTCAAAAGCTGGAAACTCATTCAGATTATTTGCCGTTTCAGACACAAACCTAACTAAACAGGCTACTTTGGCATGAAAAAATCACCTTGACTTAAAATCTATTCATGTTTTCTTTAATGTGTATGCTTAAATTGAATTGGGTGTTTTACATAAAAAACCAACATTTTCGCTTTACCACCTTTCCCAAATAAAAATGAAGAAACTTTTTAGATTAAAGGTGAATTTATAGGTATCTAGCTAATTATGCCAAGATTAATTCCATAAATGCTGAATATAAACAGAAAAATGCGAACTTTGTTTTCAAGTGATGACAGCAAATTCCGCATGAAGTTTTAACCAAAGATATTAAATCAATAATGGAAAAACAAGTGTTATTTGATAAGAAATAATTTAACTTCAGAAAGGAGCTAACCCCATCAAGGATAAAAAGTTGCCAATATTTGATCTGCTCTGGGGAGGGGAGAATTTAAAGGCTCCAATCATTACAGCATAAAGTGTCTTGAAAAGTTATGTAATACTTAAATTTAAGAACAAGTGTCAAGTAGTATGGATAAATATCATAAAGTTGAATCATCTGAGATCAATAACAATTCTGAAACTAAAACTTCAAATATTCATTCTATGCCTAAAGTTCTGGCATCAATTCTGACCCCATATCCTAACAGTTGGACCTAAGGGCCAATTTTGACTGAAGAGTTATCAAGATGTTCAGTGTTAGTAGTAGTATGGCATCTCTAATTCCTAAATCAGGCAGAGATGAATTTAAACCATTATTTTGCTAAAATTTGAAAAAGAATGGAGCATTCACACTCCCTTCAAAAAAATCAAAAGAACAGTGTGAGGGGCATCAGAACATGACAAGGCATCTACATTAATCAGCTCACTTGATTTCCACAACTGTGACCTCACCATGCCCTATTTGGCTGATAGATGGTCTTAGAAAGACGCCAAAAATGATGTGATGCAGGAATTTGGAGGTCCTGAAAGACTAACGGCCCAAAAGACTGAACTTCTTATCTCAAGTTCAAGCAGAATTAGGCAACAAAAGACTTTATTATAAGTTCAACCATGAAGAACAAGTCTTAATTGGGTCTGATGCAATGAACAATTTTGATGTAAAGATTGCAATGAAGGATGCAATCAAGCTCTATTGTGACTTACACCATGTCAAAGTACCAGCATTTAGTCAAAACATAGGGACTCAAGAGCTTATTAATTAATTGAGATGCTGTGCCATCAGTTTTGAAACACATAACTGGCCTAAAGTTTGGCAAAATTTTTGATTTTTTGGGCCCAAATAATAACACAACATTTAACCAAAGGAAATTATACAAAATATTTTACAAAAATTCCAAATAAAAATAGCAACAGGGTCATTTGCAAGCCACATTTCTGGACGAAAGGTTCTCGATAGCCAGTGCTACAGATGGTCATATAAAAAGCCAAGAAAACATGTCATAGATATTTACAAGACTTATGGTGCAAGAAACAGAAGATGAAGCAAAAATGGAATGCTTTAACTTCACCAATTTACACTGAACCATTACCCCTACCCTGGCAAGTTTTTTATAGCTAACAATGTGGCTGAAGTTAACTTCCATCATGTTGTGGCTTATGATGTTCTTATGAGCACTACTTAGGATAGATCAAAAAGAAACTAAGCTCTAAAAATTGCTTAAAGAAGCCTAAGCGAAATATCTAAACCAAATGCAAACCAGATCATTGATCAATGATTAGACTTTCACACCAGTTATTTTACCAACCTGCCTTTGCTCCATGATGTACAAGTGGCTATTCTGATAAAGATTTTGGCAGATAACTTTCCAGATATCTTTTCAGGTCTCAAGTCACACCTGAAATTAACGTATTTACCTAATAAACACTTTTTAAAACCATTTTCAAAATGTACATATTGGATATGGCCATGAAAAAAGGTCTGATTTTCGTCATCACTGATAACGGAGCTCCTATCAATATTGTCAGCATAAAGTTGGCTTAAAAGTTATAAATTGCGCTTAATGTTGCCCATAACAATAATACGGCATGTCATGGCACATACAATTAAGTCTCTTGGGGTAAACAGAACCATACCCTACGTTTAGATCTATTGTACTAAAAGCACCTACCATAGTGCTGCCAAACACAAACTACAATAAATTAATGAAAAGCGATTTTCTGAAATGATTTAAGGCGGTTAAAAGTCATAAAGATGATCTCTCATCATCCTTGATCAGATTATTCAGCTGAACTATAATAGGGACGGTAAAGTTGAGAAAAAGAAGCCCAGTCTATCTATAAAACTTTGGACTACAAGGAAGGATTTTTTAATAGTGTATGTCAAAGCACAATAAATAATAATTAATTCCCTCGCAGATCAGTGAGTCAAAAGGCATTCCTCTTTAGTCAAATCAGCAAGTTACCATACTATTAGTACATCAAATGGTCTTTTTCTGGACTAACAAATAAAATTTAGAATGACTTTATAGTGAAGTATATAAACCATGGTCCAAATCAAAATTTGAGCCAGAACAAATGGCCTGGTTAAATCTTTCCTGCCCATAAAAGGATTTTTATGAAAAGATCTACAGGATCAGCCTGTTACAATTAAAGGCAACATATAATTACTTTCTTGAATATGTTTTCAACCATAAAAGCTAAAATGTTGAACAATTTTGGGACCCTTGGAAAATTAAGGATTTCTGACAAGGGTATAGTTGGCATTAATGGCGACGCCCAATGTCTATTTTGGGTAACCTGACTGATCCAGAGAAGGGTTAAGCTCTTGAGATATTTTAGAAATATTGGGAAGTCCTATGCAAGATAATATTGACCTAGGACGTTAGAGGGATGTCATCCATATTATCAATATTGAAACTTACAAACCAGATTAATTATCCTAAATATAAGTTTGAAAGCATCATAAGAATATGATAAAAGGAGACTAAATAGATCATCAATTGCTGCATGCTAATGCCATCAAAAAATCCCTGAAACGCGCAAATTTTAGTAAAAAAAAAGAAGGTTGGAAGTAAGAGGGTCATCATCAATTACCAGAAACTGAACAACATCACAAAGAAAGGATCATATTACCTGCCACGGATTAGCAAATGCCATAGACAGGCTAGATTGTGAGCTTTTTGGAAATGGACCTCATTAACAGATATAAGAAGATTGATATGACCAAAGAGAGAATTAAAAGTTGTGCGATCATAAAACAAGAGTGAATAAGTCACCAAACAATAGTACGCAAGAGCTATAATACCTAGATACTTTCCAGAGTGCCTTGGACACAATACTGGGGGATATAAAGATGTCATGTATAAATATTGTACCTTGATGACATTAATTTTTTCAATAGCACTTCTGATGACCACATGGAACACATATATGAGGTTCTTAAAAGGCTAGCAGCTGCAGACTTAATATCAAGCAAAAAAAGTACCAGATCTAGGAACCAACTGGTATGATTTGGCTTTGTGATTGATAAAGAGGGACATTGGTTACAGGCTTCTATGTTAGACGCCATATAAAATTTGATCATGTCCAAATCAAAGTGTGACATCCAAGTCTTTCTAAGCTTGATTGGTTACTAATGCTAATTTATTGTCATTTTCGCACAGCTTAGCGAGCTTCATATCCATTTACCTAAAAATAAAGTGTCATTTCACTATGATCTGGCTTGCCAAGAGGCATATAATAAAGCTTTTATTGGCACGATTGATGTCTCAAGTCCTCCAATACCCAGTTTATAATCACGAATGTAACGTCCAGACCAATGCATTACTTACAAGAGTTGTAGACGTGTTACCTCATATTGGGTAGGATGGCAAAGAGCATCCAGTCGCCTTTGTTAATTGAACATTAAATAGACCCAAGATAAACTATACAGTGGCAGAACAATAATTCTTGGCGGTCACATATGCTTACAAGCAATTTTGGGTCTATCTACACAGCCATTACTTCACTGATGTTACTTACCATGCGTCCATAAGATGGTGAAAAACTTGAAGGAATCTGAGAACCAATTAACCCTCTTAGTGTTAGAGCTTAAATCCTATTATTATACAATCAAGCATCATGCAGGGGTGAAGCATCAGAACGCTTAAAGCTATCCTGTCTGGCCGCTATTGCAATTATTGGTTTGGCCGATGATGAATTGTTTAAATATATGATAAGCAGAGAGTTCCAAAATAAGCAAAATATGCCAAAAAAGACTAATAGATTTACAACAAATTATAGCGATTGAGAATTTGACATTTTACTAGATTTTTGTAGGCAAGAAGTACATGTTTGTAAGAACAACAGCTCAGATGGACATTATAATGACCTATAGGACCATAATCATGGTATATTTAAGAATATGAGGAAACATTCATGCAATATCATTAGAGGAAATGTTTATTGGCATCCAGGAGAAGCTAGAGTGATGTGCGTAGTGTCAAGTTAAAATTCTGTTTAGTATACCAAATCTTATAAGCTTTCTTGTCCCAGATTTGCCTGAATTACTGTGTTTCTTGATGTCATTGGCCCCCTTCCCACCAGGAAATCTTAGGAAAAGTACAATATTGTTGCTATTGACCAAATTCTCTAGGTGGATGTAGAAATTTGGGAGCTATGTGCTCAATCACCCTTAGTAATTACCACTAAATGTAACCCTCTGGGATGCTCACCTTGGCTCTACTCCTACTGCACAAGTTCTTGAGTTGCGTTGATTATTATTATAATTATTTACCAGATCTGACTGTAATAGTATTGAAGACTAATACTTAGGTTGAGTTTATTAAATCCATGCTAATTATGAAGTCCAACGCTATATTGGCGCAAGCCCTTCTTTTCTTTAAAGGTATCTCTGAAATGGCAGTGAACTCTTCCATCCTCTCTAAACTAACTAGTAGGAAACTCTTCCCTAATCTCTTCTTGCAGAGCCTGGCTTAAATATTGATAACCAACTAATTTAGACAAGAAAAATCCTATCCTTAATCTCTTATCTTAAGAGCAATTAAACAACTAATGTATAAAAAGTCTAAACTCATAAAGATATTTTTAAATATTAACCTACTTTATTTATGGAAAAACAAGGGTATTTATTACGAAATCGTCACTTTTACTGCCTTCCAGACCTGCAACCTTCTCCAGGCTATCTATAAATGCTTCCCACATATATTAATCACACCAGAAGTTGTTTCAGAAGCGTCATTAGTACTTAACTTCATGGAACCTCCCATCATTTGGCGACAAACCCTAATTGAAATACATGAGATAACTAAATAATCAAAGTAACATTGACAACCAGATTGCTCACTTATTGGCTAAGTTCATGTTGTATTTTCAGTGATATTTAAAAGATACGCCAAAGGGTTTTGCACAGGTTCAAGCCCACTGAGCAATAGGACGGACGATATGGAGAAATTTAGTCCTTGGAACACGCTCAAATAAATATAATAAATATGAGCAATTGTCCCGATGACACTACTTTTACTTAACTTAAGAGTTATGGAAGATGCTTGTGGTTCCGCTCTTTTCTTCTTGCTAACAATCCTCCCCATTATAAACTTCTCATCTTGCTTATGTATTAGCAACTTTTATTGATACTGACTTTTGTGCTTAATAAATATATATTTCTGCCATATTCTCATTGGTTCCATCATCTTCTACCATACATTAAATTCACGATCGCATTAGTTTGAAGCTTGCTACCAATTATTTGTTGTACACTGACATTACCTAATTGGCTAATTTTGGAGGCGATCCACTGTATACATGACTGAAGCTCAGTATTACCCTATTTCCTTATGTCAAGGTGATCTCATCAACTTTTGATACTAATTGTTTTGGCCAATCTCCCCCATTCCACTGTAAATACTTAGGTCTTATCATTCATTCATATCAAAATCTTGACATTACCCCCCCTCACTGGATGATAAGTATCTTATTAAATATACACCCAAAGGAACTTTAAATGCACGCAGTTATTGAACTAACTGCTTTTGGGGTCTTTGATATTATAGGCATCAACACCTGTTTTCTTAATTACTTCAAACGTACCAATCCAGATGCTGGCCAATTTGTGCTTCCTACCAAACACGTGTTGGTCATATAATAGAGCCATATCCACATCTTTGAACTGTGCTAGCACACTACGGCATACCTTATTGGCAGCCTGGTACTTTATCTTTTTGGCTAAACTGAACGAGTATGCTTCAGTTTGCACCTTGATCAGCGTAATCATCAGATTAGTCAAGTAGCATTGTAGGTCCATTTCACCAGTATCTTCCACACAGGCATAGAGCAGTGCAGGAAGAGCTGGTATCGTCCATATTATAACTGAGGGTACTCTTCCCTATTGAAGAATGATAACTAATATTTTAAGCAAAGACGAAGGTGGAAAGGAGGGAACTTTAATCTGAAGGTCTATCTGCTACCAAATTGTGGAGCATGTTCACTAAGGTCCCATTAACTCGCTCAACCATCCTGTTGGATTCTGGGTGATACGGGGTCATCTAAACCCCACAGATGGCCATCAGCTCATTTAGCTTGGGAAGTTATGGGAAGTGATGTTATTTTTGTTTATAGTAAGGTTAAATGAGGGCAGCATTGTAGCTGAATAATGCATTCCATGATGATCTTGGCCACTGTGACAGCCCCCAAATCCTTGATCGCTCATGCTTCTACCCACCTGGCCAAGAGGGCAATCACCACCAGAATGTATTTGGACAAGTTAGCTCCCATTGGCAGAGGGCCAACAACATTAAGGGAAATCGTATGCCAAGCAAAATGTGGTTTCACTAACGGATTTGAAGTCTATTGGCAGAACAGATTTTCCACTTGGCACTGGTGACAGCATGAAATGGTTTAGTGCACATCGAAGTTCATGCTCTCTCAATAGTACCAAGGTTGTAACAATCCCAGGGTCTTACATACTCCACCATGTCCAACTTCTCAGTGCGCGCTCATAATAATAATTGGTTGGGCAGAAGGCCTTGGGTAATTTACAGTATTGTCCCCTATATGCTTTTATAATTCACCGTTCTTATGTAGCGTATTGGACCTTATTCCATATGACATCTTGATGACTTAGGCTGTTCATCATTGTATCTCCCGCTGACCATTTTTTCTACATTATGTCATTAAAATCTGCCATAACGGCAATGGTTGGCAATTTAGATAAGAAATCTGCATTTTAGTGTTTTGATCCAGGTCGGTGGAGGGTAACAATGTCATAAGCCTGCAGCTTAATAGCCCATTGAGCTAGAAGCTCCTCAGGCTCTCTGAAATTCTGCAACTAGCGTAATGACACATGGTCCATTATAACTTTAAACTTTACCTCATGCAAATATACCCTGAATTGCTTGTATGTGTAGATCACCACTAAGGACTCCTGCTTGGTCACATTGTAATTTCATTTGTGTCATTTCATTATGACTGCAGTATGCAACCTGATTCTACTCCCCCTCATCATCTTTTCGAGATAGAACCGCCCCAATGGCGTAAAGGATAGCATCCATCTGAACAATAAATTCCTTATCAAAATTTAGGTACCTTAGCACTGGTGCATTAAATAAAGCCATCCAAAGTGTACAAAGGAGTATTGAACGCGTTCAGTCCGTTTGAACATATAATTTTCTAAAACAACACAATGAGAGGGCCCCTTATACAGCTAAAGTTAGGGATGAAGCGCCAGTAGTAACCACTATCCCCAAAAATACCTGTATGTCGCTCTTACTGCTTGGCAGAGTCATTTTTGGATAACCTCCACCTTGGCTGGCTGAGGTTTAAGCCTATTTGCGTCTACCAGAAACCTAAGGTATTCCAGTTGGTCCTTGAAGAAGTGGCATTTACAAGGATTAATCTTAATGATGGCCTTGGAAAGCCAAAGGAAGACCTTCTTTAGATGAGTTTGATGCTCAGAGAAGATTCAAGAGAAGAAGTTGTTATCATTAAGGTATACAAAAATGTATGACAGCTTCAGGTCACCAAGAATGGCGCCATGGCCCGTTGGTACATAGCTGGGGCGTTACACTGCCCTTGATGCATCTATGTCATCTGAAAAATCCTTTGGACGTGATAATAGTGCATTTCTCTTGTTCCGCCAAGGGCAACTTGATCTTCCAGTAACCTGATATTTTATCCATTGCCTAGAAGTAACAATATCGGCCTAACCAATCTAGTGCATTATTAATATGCAGCAAGGGATATAAGTGCTTCTTTATAGATACTGTTGAGCTTCTGGTAGTCTATTACCACCCATTTGGTACCGTCCTTCTTTTTTTACATCTTGGATAAGCAATGCCCGAGGACACTTCAAAGGTTTGAGCATCCCTTGATCCAGTAGCTTTTTAATCTTCTCTGTCACTACTTCCTCAGATGCCCTCAATCAGCAGATCGGCTGTGACCTGATGGGAGGATGGTCTCCAGTGTCCAACTGATGGACCGCCCCCAAGTGAATCCTAAATCATGGTCATTGATAGCAAAAATATTCTAATATTTTGAAATAAAGCTATTGCTTGATCCTTCAGTGCTTCTGATAACCCCTTAAGTTCATCACGCAGTACCACAGTCATTACGCCGGGCTGTGGCTTGATGGGTAGCCCATTTTCATCCAGCAACCCGAACTTATGAACCTGAAGGTCCTCCTCAACAGGGGTCAAGTATTAATACGCTACTATTTGATGTTGGCGGATCTGTAGTGGTTCTTTTTTAAGTTTGCTAGTAAAACTTTGATCACCTCATGTCCCAGGAGTATAGTGCCTGGAGCCACATGAGGCTCAAACTGTGATTGCTGATAGGTCCAATGACCTCACCATGGAGCCTGGCTGGTACTTTCACCTCTAACTCAGTGTTTACTATGACTCGGCATCCAAAGGGAATGGATACAGACCCAGCAGCTCTGAGAGGCAGCCCTTAATAAAATATATCTGCTGGGAGAGGGCCCAGGTCCTCTTTTTTAATTGATGATAGTGTACCAGAATCACCCCATCACTATATGTAAGGTTGATATGTCCCATGTGCACCAAATCCTTTGGAACTCCGCTAGAGGTAAAGTAAATTGAAATCCACTGACCATAATACTTCAAAAGTCTCTTCCATCATGTCAACAACAGCCCTGAAGGGTCACGTGAAAGAGGTTCCAATTAACATGTCATTATTATCATTTGGCAACACTATCTCCAGGATACAATGACTTTTGACCCAAACTGCAAAGGTAGAGCACTGTACACTCCCTCAGAGGCCATGTTTTCTGCTCCAGCGGTCCCATACACCATTTGATGTTCCACATCAGGTTTAAATGTCAACTTCGCCACCAACTAGTGGAAACTATGTTAACTGGAGCGCCTGTATCTATTATAGCGCGGAATTATTTTTTTTGCTACAACAATGTCACAGTATGTACACTCAGAGTAAAATAAATTTTTGTTGTTTAATACATGGACATTTGAAGGATCTCTTTTCCCAAGGAAACCCATAATACCTTCACCAACTTTAAGGTACTCTTTAACAATAGCATCTACAGGGAGGGTGATGTTTCCGCCCTTCAGGGAAGGTGTATCCGTGGCTGGATCCAGCGTTGTCTGAAGAAGCTTGGTTGGGCATTTAACTGGCGTAAGGCTTCAGTTGCTCTTGAAGCCCTTCTTTCACCATTTAATTTTTCTTGCGCTCATGTCAAAACATTCACCACTCCAACTGGCTTCTGATATATGAATGCGTCGTCATACTGAGGGACTTCCGCTGAATATATGTTGATAGGTTCAGGTGGGACTTTTGGGGTTGGAATAGCGAAGATAGTGAGTCCCATCTCTACTCCGCTCCAACTTTTCCTGGTATTAATGGTCCTGCTGTATGTAATGAACCTGATGATTGGGCAATACCGTTCCAGGTGCCCAAGGAGACTGCATTTGAAA
This sequence comes from Massospora cicadina, assembly GCA_022478985.1. Taxonomy (NCBI): domain Eukaryota; kingdom Fungi; phylum Entomophthoromycota; class Entomophthoromycetes; order Entomophthorales; family Entomophthoraceae; genus Massospora; species Massospora cicadina. Next base: position 82,827 of record JAKSZP010015933.1, on the reverse strand, counting down.
CAATTTACCCCATAGGTCACACATCTTTGATTATTCTATGATGGGCCAAGCTGATAGTTGGACTTTGGGTAATCGGGATAAACAGCCCAGCATGATAGATAAACTGATTATGGTAATTTGGCCAAGGGCTAGGCGCATAGTTTTTGGTTTTCCAGGGGTTACTATATGTGCTCTGAACAGGGCGGGATAATTTTCCCATATAATAAGGTCTGATAATGGCTGCTGTAAGTTTCCGCTCTGCATTGGGCGGGGAAAGGTGGCAGATAGATGGCGCAAAAGTTGAAAATTTTAAGCAGGGGTACGTCGTCCTCCAAAAATCGAGCCATGAAATGATAAAGCTCGCAGTAAGGCTTCACGGCAGAGGTCATTGCAATTCCCACATCGGCTTCAGCTAGAGTGCCTGCCCCTATAAGCATGTGGTCTTCCTTCATGAAGCGATCTGCTTATTCAGTGAAAGTAACATTATGATGAAACCCTATAGTTAAAAACTCAGCCTTCCGCTGTGACATCTTAACAGTGCCCCAAACAACTGCAGCACAGTATCCTTCACCTTCTGATATGTAATGGAACTAGTTAGAAAATAGCAAGTAACTTGGTCGGCAGTTCCAACATCCAGGGCAGATATCAGCAATCTAGCCTTACGCCAATCTGAGGCTCCTTCTGTCGCAAATTCAAACACACTTGAAGAACCCATAGATGTTTCCAATGCAATTTAATGGAGGTAGCTTGTCAATACAGACCTCCTCTTCCCACTCATAGCCACAAACCTGTGTAGAATAGGTCTCTTCAGTGGTCAGGACTGCCATTTCATGGAGGTTTCTCTGGGTCAGAAAACATTCATCCACAGAGCTGCCATTGCGAGTTAGCAGCTCACATCAGTCTTTTATTTGGCATAATATGACCCTTTCTGAGTGACCACATTCCCTTCCGCTTCCCTTTGGGGATGAGGTGGGCACAAGGTAGGTTTCAACTTCCACACCATGAAGTGTAACCACTCTTTAGCTCCATCCAGGTGATCTGCAAGGTGCCTGTTCTGTTGTCCAAGTATCTGAAACTGACTATCCGGATTTTTTAAGTTGTGTTTTTATGTTGTCACGCTCCAGAAGGATCTCCTCTTACTGTTTGAGCGCTGCGTCAACAACAAGCTTGATTTCTTCAGTCTCTGCAAGCGCAGAAGATTTGGATGATCTCCCTTTGGTGCAGCCTGATATGCCATGGCTAGTGAATGGAGACTTTTTGTATTTATGTGGTTGTTTAATGGGCCTCCTGTAGTGAGCACCAATGTTATAATTTGACAATATTTCAAAATAAGCTGAAGGGGTTTGCGCAGAGTCAAGCCCTCTGAGCAATAGGACGGATGATATGGAGATCATTGGTACTTGGAACACGCTTAACTAAATATAATAAATAGAAAAAATTGACCCAATAACACTTCTTTTACTTAACTTAAGACTTACAGTAGATGCTTGCAGCTCCGCTCTCCTCTTCTTACTAACTATCCTCCCTGTTTCAGTATTCTCATCTTGCTTATATATTAGCGACTTTGGTCAATACTGACCCTTTTGCTTAGACTAATCATTTCTGCCATATTCTCATGGGTTCTGGAAGAGTCTACCATTCGAAGAATTCACAATCGCCTTAGTTTGAGGCGATCTACCAATTATTCATTGTACATTGGCATTGCCTAATAACTTAGTTTGGAGGTAATCCACTAATTATTTGTTTGAAGCTTAGTATCGCCATACACCTTATGTCAAGGTGATCTCACCAATATTTGATACTACTCAGTTCAGTCAATATCCCCCATTCTGCCGTAACTACTTAGGGCTTATTGTCAAGTCATATACAAATCATGACAGATCACCTCTGACAAGAATTAAGCAATATAAAATGTCAAACTGACCGATAAACCCAGGTGAATTACCTAATTTTTGTTAGGTTGATTACTCTAAACGATGATTATCATCCAAGAATGGTAACTCCCATATCCACTAACGGACAAATCTTCTAGTGAATAAGCAAATACTGTAATTTAAGCAGCTAGGTAATATGGGCATATTTAATTCTGACTCATTCCGCCGCTTGCTTAAATTACCTGCAAGAGATAAGAACATGGGGGAAGGATGCCGCCTCAGCCCATGGCCTTCATACTTCAAAATCACTTCAGCAGATTGTGGCTCTATCCATACGCAATGCTATTCTTGCCAACCTTTGGCAACGCGGCCCCTCTTACTTGCTTTTTAATTACTGCCGCCTCTCTTGAGTGCAATTCCCACAGCATCATGCTACACCAGAACTTTGTCAACCATCCTCACCAAAAAACAAACTGGTCAACCTGTACAAAGCTCAGGACGGGTTCCCATTGACTTCTTATCATTCAACCTGTAATAACCCCTGGACAGATTCCCAATGGCGCCTCGCCATTCAACCTAAATTAACCCCAAATGGGTTCTCACTGACTCCTCATTGTTCAAGTGCCTTGGGAATACCCACAGCAGACCCAGTTTTAACCTGAGCTGGAACTCCCGATACTCTTTAAAGGGACTCTTCCCAATGGATCTTGTTCATCCTTTCCTGATTCTGATAATACTCTTCAATGTAAGTGCCTCAGGACTTCTTCCCAGAAGACCCAGTTGCGACCCAAGCTGGCCATCCAATACCTTTATTCTTTTTAAGGGCCTCAGGACAACTTCCCAGAAGACCCAGTTGTAACCCAAGCGACCCTACTGACCATTGGGACTTTTTCCCCGCCATAATCTTCCCCCTCCTCCTCACTTGGTAAATGGAAACACCGCCAGATGCTTTTCCATGGCAAAATAAAAAATTTATCTAAATAATCATTTTTTCCATTTTATATCTTTTTTATATTTTTTGCTATTATATTTTATATTTTATCTTTTTTTGTCTCTTTTTTATAATATTATTAAACCTCTTATATGTTTTTGGCATTGTTTGCAAACCATAAAGTTTGGATTATTTCCGCTGATAGATCTGAAAACAAGCCCTACTCACTTGATTTGATTCAGAATATTATTTCTATCAACTTTTGTCTGGATGGAATCATATTTCTTTTGCAAATCTTAACTTTCTATCCACTTGACTAAAATAAGATTGATCAACTTCATCCAATATCTATGGATTAGTCATCTTCTGTTTCATCTCATCTAGCGCCTCAGGACTTCTCTCAGTTGACCCAGTTGCAACCCAAGCTGGTCCTACCAATCTCTTTATTCCAAGCAGATGTCCAGCGGAACAGGTTCTCTTGCAGTGCTATATAGTTCCACATCTAGACTGCATGTCCTTTTCTCAAACCTTGAGTTTCTTCTTCCTCCCCTTGAAGCTTTCAGATGATCTACATCTCTCTTTTTTTTCTTATCCAACTTTGGGAGGTAAGATATTCAATCACGCCACCTTTCCAATAGTGTTTTTTAGATTTATCTGTCCACTTTGATCCTTTGGGTATCTTTCCCATCATAGCTCATCTTTGGTGATTGACAACTTTTCCATTAATCTCTAGAACCTCATCATCTACTTCCGCCATAATTTTGACTCTTCTGCTGGAATTTCATCTTCATCATTATTGGCTTGTGTTGCCAAGCTAAACACGTTCTGGTGACATTATCCAACTCCATCCAGAGCTTACAAAGATCACATATTACTAAAAAACGCTTTATAATAAACTGACTCTTTATATCTTTTTATTTTATGTTTTAGAACTCAACTACCCCTATAGTGAGCATAGGTGTAGAAATTTGGGAGCTATGTGCTCAATCATCCTTATGAAATTAGCACCAACTGAAACCCTCTGGGATGCTCTTGTTGGCTCCCACAACTAATGCACAAGTTCTTGATTGTTGCGTTGATTATAATTATAGATATTGACCAGGTTAATAGTAATAATATAAAAGACTATTACTTAAGTTGATTTATTAAATCCACTTTGATTAGAAAGTCTAACGCTAAACTATGCACGCCCTTCTTCTCTTTGAAAGTATCTCTGAAATAGCAGTGATCTCTTCCCTCCTCTTTACATTAACTAGATTGGAACTCTTCCCTATTCTCTTCTTGCAGAGCCTGGCGGAGATATTAATTGCCAACTAATTTAGACAAATAATATCCTATCCTTAAATTCTTATCCTAAGGCCAACTATACATTTAATGTATAAACTCTAAACTCAAAAGTAATTGCTAAATATTATCCTACTTTATTTGAGGGAAAAACAAAGTTATTTGTAAAGAAATCGTCACTTTTACTGCCTTCCAGCCCTGCAACCTTCTCCATGTTATCAATAAATGCTTCCCCTCATTATTATTTACACCAGAAGTTGTTTTAGAAACGTCATCAGCACTTAAACAACTTCATGAACCCTTTGTTAGATTCTGTGGTTGATTTGAATATAAACCCTTTGACAAACTACAGGTTGGACAATTTTACCTCCTTATGCTTGAGCTAATAATCTAATTAAAACCTATTGCAATAACAAAGCTTGGGCTAGATTATTTCAACGTGGATCTTTTATATATTATTAAAAGCTCAGGCCAAATAACCCTGCATATTTAGGCCAATCTTCTCTGCAACTACTTGGCTGGGCTGATCAACTCAATGTCAAAGCAATTCTCTTATTCTATAGGAAGCCTGTGCCAAATACGCTCACACAGTTGAACCAATTATTGTTGCACTAAACCTCAGCAACTAGTCCCAATTATTGGGAACTATATCAAACCTCTAGTATACAATATTGTTTGGGACCAACCCAAAGTTAACGTTTAAAAGTCCCATGGACAATCAGATGAATGACAACTTAATCAATTTCCCGCCCTAGGGGCTAAATTTGTATGTTGGTACGCATAATTGGCATGTTACCACTTGCACATGGACTTCCTAAATGGCAGGTACCTAGTGCTATTGAGAGGGCTAATTTGCATCCCAATTAGGGAGTCGTTTTCATCAGCTGTATGACAAAACATATTTTTAGCTGGTCCTAAGATAATTTTCGTATGTCAATAAGTGTAACTGGCACAATAGCACTTGCACATGGACCACATAAATGGGAGTACCTAGTGCTATTGAGAGAGGCCTGCCAACAGCCTGATTAAGGGTATATCATTTATTTAAATTGACCACAAATTCTCCCAGAATTCGTATTTTGTCAGCAGTATGACGAAACTCATGTTGAGACAATTCTAGGACCATTTTGCACGCTCATTGTTGCAATTTTTGTCCCTGAAATCCTCACAAATATGATAGTATCTTGCCACCAATAAACTTAGATATAGGTCTCAGTCAAATCATTTCAAGGGCCAAACTGAGGTGGAAAATTACTTGTGAGATTGCATGCTTGAATGTGGCCAGGAGATGCCCAAGAGAGGTATAAATACCAACGCCTGGCCTAATAAATAATTATCAAATAGTCTAGTCTAAAAATACTTTATTATATCTTCATTTGTCCTTTATCCTAAGTTGCTTTTGGAGCGTGTCAGTAAGCTGGGATCTCAAGATCCACAGCTTGCAACTTTGCCTGCCTCAGTTGATGTTCCCAATTACAGAGGGAAAATCAAGCCCAATATTGGTCAGAAGAGTCAGGGCTAATTGAGGATGCCTAGTGAGTTTCTGAAAGGTTGATTTACTAAAAGCCACTAGTAAAATTGAGAATCTATTGGCCAAACATCAGCCCAATTAAGCGAGCAGGAGTATAATTATCAAGCGAGCAATCTTTGGAATTTCACACCCCTCCTCATTAATTTGGTGACAAACCCCAATTGACTTACACGAAATAGATAATTTATCAACATAGAATTAACACCTTTTTACTCTCTTATTATTAGGGATTATCTTCAATGAGAATTAAGCAATCTGACCTATTGATCTAATGGATCAACCATGGCGAATTACATAATATTCGTTAAGCCAAGTTCTCTGAATAATAGTTAACATCTAAAAATGATAACTCCCATATCCACTAGCAAGACAAACCCTCTAGTGAATAAGCGCCTATTGTAATCTAAGCAGCTTGGTAATATGGACATATCAAAATCTTACAGCAGGTAAAAGCCAAGTCTAGATGAAGTAGGAGCAGCGACTACAGCCAAGTTTGTACTCACAGGCATCAATAACAGCACAGTTGACTAAAAATTATACTTACATTTAATTAAAATAATTTCATCATCCATGTACTTACCAAGCTCAGACAGTTAATTAGATTAAGAGTCATGCTTTCCACACCTTATTACTTCAATCCAAGGTACAGTTGAGAGAGTCAATGAGAAACTAGTGAATTCATCTGAAAACTAACTTCAAACAAACTGTCTGAATGAAGCAATTACCTAAGTTCAGCCATATTTGTCTAAAACTACTCCTAGCATTCAGCTATCAGGATGTCACCTTTTTCAGTTGATATATGGGATAAATTCTGCCCTACCATTGCTACTATACCTGTTCATGAGGGATCAAGGAAAAATAACTATCCTTAATATGTTGAGAAGCTTGCTAATCCATGATTATGTTACAAGTTCAGGCCTTTAATAACAGTTTTTCTATTGAAAATACTCAGCATGGAAAGGATATGCAAAAACTCTACAGGTTGGCTAAGTTTAAAGTAGGCAATGAGGTTCTTTTTTCAACACCCACAGATGGGCCAATTACTAAGGAAATTTTATCTGGGTAGGCATATTTGAGTTTATTGAGAAGGCATCACAGCTCACTTATATGATCATGGAAGATTAAACCAGCCATTTATTCAACTATGTCCTGAAAAGTTTATAAGATTTAATAAGTTGGAAAAAATAAAAATATATATCTAATTAATAGCATTGAAATCATAAAATAGTAAACATAATAATAAAAAGGAGTTATAAAATTAATAAAACTTCATTCTTTGCTCTAAAGGAGAAGAAGGGAATCTGGCTACAATTCATTGGCAATTTGGCCCACTTTTAGTCAAGACTAAAAAATTAAAAAGTAAATCTCATTTAAAAAACACATGAAATTGAAGACACTCTTTAGGCTTTAATTCCAAACATAACGGTGAAAGGCCAAGGATGGCCATTAAATAGTTATTGCTAATTAATAAAGTAATATCGGGGCTTAATTTTTTCGAGTAGGTGGAATGTTAGATTTTAATGGTTGACTCAAAAAAAACCCAAAAAGAAAACCATTAATTCTGGCTGATTACCCTATTAATAGATATGATAATCCTTTGCAATTATTTAGTATAATTCTTTACATTGATATATACAAAATTGCTTATATTAACTTTCTCTTCCCAATTATTTATTTGAGGCAAGCTAACCAGGGGATGGACATTACTGAAATAGAGAAAGAAAGTATTGACATGAAACCTGAGCAGGGTCAACTCTGTCATAGAAAGTTTTCACCTCCGGATTGGGACTCAGATTTTTCTGGTTACATCATGGGTAAGGTTTTCATGTTATTATACCTACTAACTGCTAATAGCTTCCTTTGGCTGGCACCCCAATTGATGTATGAAGGGTGGGAATTGAACCCACAACCTTCAGGTTGGTAGCTGTACACCCTTTTAACTCGCCTTCCACCCCCTTCACTTCCCAATTAGAAATACCAATAAAACTCTATTTTTAGGACCTTTGACTATTTATGTAGTTCAAAAATCCCATAATTTGAAACACAAATTTAAGTTGCACCTCATTTTATCAGTTTCACAAACTGTGGAAATTTTTTTATATAAATCCTTGCAATTAGCATGATAGCACTAAAACAAAGACAACCTAAATAGGGAGTACCTAGTGCAATCAAGATGCCTGTTGATATCCAAAATAGGGGTACGTGAACAATCTTAATCAATGCCCATTTTAATCCACAACTTTTATTTTATCAATTGTACGACGAAACTCTAATTGGGCTAATCTTGAGAAAATTCTCTCTTTTTAGTTGCAAGATTTTACCCAAGATACTACCAATTATGAGAGTAATTTACTGCCAATAGGGCTGAAAAGACTTTGTTATATCAGTTAAGGGCCAAACTGGTGTTGGAAATAAACAAAATAATTTGAGGGAAATTGATTGCTTGAACACAGAAGAATGTGGCCAGGAGTTTCCCTTTGGTATAAAGACCAGCGCCTGACCAAGTGAAAAAGAAAAAGTAAAAAAGGAAGAAAAGCGATAATTCTCATCAAAAATAAGAATAAAATATCTTTGTCTATTTTTTATCTGGTAGCAATATCAGAGAGTTAAGTTCCTATTAAGAGCGACCACCCGCTGCACAAAAAGAAAACTCAAGCTTTTAAACTTTGTTAATTCATAATAAGTTCCAAATTTTGTAGGGTCAAAATTTCTAGGTAAAGATTATAATAGTTAAATTTCGTTAGGCCTTATGAGTTTCTAAGGAGTTATTAATAATATAAACCACTTGCCAAAAATTGAGGATACTTTGGTCAAATTTTCACAGCTTTAAGAGCAGGTTTCAATTATTATGAGTTCAGACCTTAAATTTAATAACCTCCAACAGCATTAGTTCCATAGCTGGAAGCCAGGCTTTAAATGCAACGTTATCCTTGGTGAGGTGTGCAAATTTTTAGGCTTTAGCCTGACCTTAGTCATTCATTAATCCAAATTCTTAATAAGCGGTTAGACAATCAAATTGCAACATTCAAGGTTCTTTCAAGGGCACTGAGCCTGTCTTGCTAGCATCAGCGTTCCACTTAAGATTCTGAATTTGGTGTAATGATTAATTACAGTGACCAAGAGGCTACTGAGCTGGCAGTTCATCTCCATCCAACTCTTTGATAGTGCGGCCTGTCTGATCATGGTCCTCTTGGTCAGAGGCCTCAAAAATTGTATGCCACACAACCTCTGATCTTAATTATTCCTTGACCTGGCCACAATGGTAGGTTACGTCTGCCACCCACTGTAATGATGCTCCATGATGATCCAATATCTCGCCAATATATGGGACTGATGCCATTCAGATGTTTGAAAAGCTTTTAAACATTTTGATTAGCTTTTCCTGCCTTGTGTTATTTTTGTAAAATGACTCGTGGATCTCCCAAATAGTGCCATCCAATTGTTATTTCAGTAACTGGTTGTCTTGGCAATGAGCCTCCATGAACTTGACCAAGCCACTAATACAATGTGCTGTTGAGCAAGGGCCCACATAGCATGTAGATATAGTAATGTTTGTACTAGGCAATCATCTCTAATATTTATGATTAGGTATCTACCTTCTTAACCATGGTATAAATGTCATTTTCTAAAACAAGCGTTAGTTTATTTTAGATGATATTAATATTTATATCTTTTGTGCATCCTCAAGTAAGCTTCATTAATGCTCTTGGAAGAGAGGTGTTATCCACATAGAAGTCATTTCATGCTTCAGTTGAAATTGTTTTGAGTGTACCTCAGCCATCCACCCTAGTTACTGGGATGATAAAGGTCCTATGTAGACATGCTCCATAGTGGGAACATCACTCTCCTTGTTATCTTAAATTTTGAGATGTAAGTAGTCCTGAATGGATTCTCCTAAATTCCATAACCTAATGAGGGTACGTGTCCCTAAAGTTAATGACAAAGTGGCTGGAATCTTGACTAAAATAAAATGTTTATTTATATATAATTGTTTAAAGTGCCCCCTGTAGTGAGCACCAGGATGTTGTAATAGGAATAGTAACATAGAAAGTTTGTAACAATTATTATGGACTCAATCAGGTATGTATGTATAAAGACAGTATAACTCAAAAATAAACGTGTATGTAGGGTAGAAATAGGCCTTTATTAGATGGAAATTCTTCAGTTCCACTGCAATCTTGTTTGGTAATTCCAGGGTTGAAGATCCTTCATGAAGATAAAGCCTTTGCTCTTTTTAGCTTGGTAAAATTAATTGATAGTAATAAAAATTTGTGTTTCCTCATCTCTCTTTTTTCAATGTGTGACCCTCAAAATTTATACGCTGAGGCCTTGGAATGTGTTCCATGTTTTAACCTTCTCTGAAGCACCTAAAACTTCTGGGGTTTCCCTATAGTCTACAAATAGGCTCTTTATGCCGTTTAGGGGTTAAGTGGTCATTAGTCCAAGGGATGGGTAAATCTTCCTTTAGCCATGGTGGAGATTTAATGACATAAACAATCATGAAAAAATAGTTAATTTCTGGAAAAACTTTGATTAACAGGAAAAGAACTAGTCTGTGATGTTGATTAAATGGCAATAAACCAATAAGAAATAGTTTAGTAAAAAATTAGGGTTGATTTGGAAATAAAACTGAAATATCTAACTTTCAGAACATAACTTTTTCAGAGAATAAATGATGTTGGTTTGCTAATAAATATTTTGTTGTAAGACATATGTGGCAGGGCAAGGTAGTCTTAGGTAGAACCCACTTTACAATGGACATGGTTGGGGCAGTAGTGAGGTCTATAGACATTGGAATATTATTAATGTGGCCAGTGTCATATAATTGTTCAAGCATATTTCTCAACACCCATTAAATTTGGTTGACTTTGTTAAGTTGGACGAGTTTGGCTCATTTAAGCTTTGGGTTCACTATGAAACCATCCAATTTTGTGGCCACATTCAATTCCAGTCACACCCCAATACCGTCCAATTTAGGGCGTACTCAGGACCTGTTTGATAGAACATTTCATCTAGGGAATATTCAGGTATTGAATTTCTTAACTCAAAGAGCACCTACTTGAGCCCTCAGTTGAGGAAGGTTAGCGTTTGACTTGGCAACAATAATCAATATCTAAATTAAACACAGAGCTACCTGATAATCTGCACTATACAGCTCTGCTGAATCTAAAATAATAAAAAGGTTTGGGGCTGGTAGGTAGGAATATGAGTAAAGTCAAACCAGAGGTGCAGCATTTACCCAACGCTCTTCCACAGTTTGCCCCAGGTCCCCAAGTTGGGTCAAGGGCAGCGCCTTAGGTTGGTACTCTTTCTTGTTATAAGGGGTTCACGGCCATATCCAACTTGATAGCTGGCGCCTGGGACATTTCGTTACCTTTTCCTTGATGAACAGGTCTTACAGACCCTTTCAGGAGCTTTTACAAGGGCTTAGCTTTTGTGCAGGTTGGGAAGACTGACGGCGTCAAGGGCGAAGCCTTGAAGAAAATGGTGCTGGATTAATCGAATTTCCTTTTGAAATTTTTCCATTAGCTCACGATAATTGGTACAATCCTTAGATGATACCCAGCTGTTCTCATAAGCTGAGTATCCCTTCCAAGACACTGGTAACGAACTCCATCATTTTGACTGTTATGCATCTGAAGTATTTTTAGCTTTATAGTTTGGGCTCCTTCAATCATGATGAGGTCAACCTCAACCAGCTTCTTGCCTTTAAAGGAAAAACTAATGAAGCGTAGAAAGTGACATTGACCTTCCAGTGAAAAGCATTTCCGGGTGAAAGGCTACATTGTTAAGGATCTTAGTAATTAGGAATGGTCCTGATCACTTGCAAGTCATTTTCTGTCATAGAACTTTGTAGGTTTTTTATGTACAAGGTATCAAATCGACTACCTGGTAGATAGGATCCTCACTTCGCTTTTTATTAGAATAACGCTTGGCGTCATTATTAGATTTAATAAACTGGTTATGAAACTACTGCCTAGCCTTCTTTATATGCATGACAAAGTTATCCATTGCTGGAATTTTGCTTCGCGCTTAAAGCCATTTGTAAAGGTTGGGATGTACCCTATTTTAGCTTAAATAGGCAATACCCCTGTTGATGAGTAGGGAATTATAGTATTAGAACAAGCCCAGATTAATATCTTCTTCCCATGTGTACTAAGATGCAGTAGCATATAATTGAAGAGAATGCTCCAAAGAATATTTGGTAAGTTCTGTTTGCACATAATATTGGATTTATTGCCAATAATCAGCAAGGCTTAACCTTTAGCATGTCACATAAGACCTCAAAAATTGCAAGGTAAACTGAGGCTCTCTGTCATTTATTATTTTATTAAAAACACATAACAAGAGAATTTGTAAGCCAAGAACAACTGTGCCATATATTATGCTGGTAAAGTTTCCAGACAATGGATGAAGATGGCTTACTTTGTAAAACAAATTACAAACAATATATTGGAGTCATACCCAAAAAATTTTGGTAAATCAAAATAACGCCCATATGAAATGAAGTCCATGACCCCTTTGCTTTTTTGAGGTTGTTAAGTAGACCATTCTGAACGGACTTATCTGATTAGAATGAAGACAGATAAAGCATTGTTCAATCCAGGTATGAAGTTTTTAGAATATGTAAAAATTATATCCACATTTTATAAGCTAATGCTTTTTGTGACAAAATGACCTGTCAGAAAATCGCTTTTCTGGTGACAGTGAGCTCTGCTGGTCAGTAGGAAAACCAGTATGAAGACTGGTTGGCACTTGTTGTTTTGCCTTAAGCATGGGGCCAGCAGCACCGGCTGACCCCTTGGCATGTCACCCGCGCTATTTTGGGATCCCCCTGTCAAATCCCCAACCAACGAAAAAAATATAAACTTAAACCAAAAGGTAGATTAAGCAAAGGGAGATGTTTATTGAAATGGAAGCGCCAGGCATTTATACTATTTACAAAAGGGCTACTGCGCCCACCTCTGACCTATCATTTTATTGCTAGTTCTTCCAGCCGACCACTCTTTCAGCCTTCCACTGCTCTACTCTCTTCCCTGGCATTGACCTTCACGCCCTGTTCTTCCCAATGACCGATTAATAGTTTCAGCTCATCCTCAGACTTGAGTTGCCAGTGAGCCATATAATTTTTATATTAAATAGACATAAAATTTGGATTTGACCTTTAAGTTGATTATAATGCGCCAGAAACCTCTTTGGTCGCTCACTTTAACTCAAAAAAATTCATCTCCTTGCTAATGACACGCTTCAAAACTTATTAGTTGGTTACTCAGGATTTCGCTTTCCTTAGGAGACAGCTCAGGTTTGACTTTCATAGTCAATTAATATATTAGGCACCAGAAACTACCTCAGCCACCTCATACTCAAATTCGTCAGGTTCTGCTGATACATACTAAATTAATATAATTGATCATCCTCAACTATAAGTCACCAGTGATCCTTATACCTAATTTAAGGAATTGATTATTAGGCGCTGGAAACATCCTTAGTTGCCTCAAACTTGGGATTGTCAGGTTCTGCCAACATTTACTTAAATAAAAATAATGGATCATCCTCGGCTATTAGTCACTGGTGATCTGAATACCAAATTGGGAAATCAATTGCCCCACTCCAATCCTAACGTCCAAACTTGGCGGAATGCATAGATTTGGATCAACTAAATTTGGGGAGCAACTATCTAGAAATTGTATCAAACACCACGAAATTTAGCAGTGAGCCATTCCGCTAGGATTGGGCATATCCTCCTAAATAATGATAAATCATTGGTGGATTCCATCTGGTTAAAAGTTTGACATGACCCATGATAGTTGGATCATGATGTTCCTTATAACATGGGAACTCAGATCAGAGGGTACTTACCCTATTGCAGATATAGATTGCTCATTATTTTAGAAATATTGTTCATAAGTGAATTTTCTTGCCTCAATATTAGTCAGGAGCTCGCAACCTTCAGGGTATGAAGAATGGGATGCCAAAACAGCATCAAGGAGAGAAAATTTTTTAAAAAAGGGTACAAGGACAGGTTTTACAGGAATAGCCTCATACACTGACTCATAAGACGTGACATATATAGTTGGCTTTATGGAAAGTTGGAGTTAAATTTAGGTCTTTAGGTGAGGGAAGCAATCACAGAAATGGATGGAGTAAAGGAGGCATAATATGTTAAGGGGAATTACGTGACTAAGTAGGAGACTATGTTCAGGGAGGGGTCATTAGGGGATTATGGCTTAGAATGACAGGTCGTATATGGGTAGCCCCTGACAAAATCAAAATTGTATTTTGAAGAAAAAATTGCGGTGAGTCCTAGTCTCCTGAGTGCAACTTTTGGGGTTTGCAATAGTAAGTAAGCGACTTATGATATATGCGCACCACTACAGATTGTTTGGATTTCTGTAAAATGTATCGCCAGTGCATCAATGACTTTGAAATAGCAGTAAAATCTATATCATAGATGGCCAATGTAAGCACTGTGATACTGAACTTCTTAGAAAAGTAAGTCACATGATGTTCCCGCCCATAGTTTCTTTCAAAAGGACAGAAACAACCGTAATATTAGAGGCGTCAAAAACCACAGTAATGGACTTATCTTCATCTGCATGCGACAAGGAAGATGTGGAAAAGAAGTCTTTATTAAGTTATATGCTTTTGATTTCTGTGTCTTCTTTTGATAGAGGCAATTTTACTAGTTAGGGGGTGAAGGGGAGAATCTAGTTCTTAAAATGGCTGAGGAGAACATCTTAAGAAAAGTGACTGATCTTAGGAAGCTGGGAAGATTTCTTCTGCTTCACCAGAGTGGGCCAAGAAAGGATAGCATTGAGCCTGGAAGATGCGATGGCATGACCATCTTTTAAAACCAGGCTGCCCAGGAACTGAACTAATCCTAATAAGATATACAATTTGGATGAATTAATGACTAAAAGCTTTTTTAAGTGCTTCCGCCATAGCCACTAATTCCATACCATGTTGTATAGTGTTTGGCAAGAGAACTAAGATGTAATCTACATAACCTTTTAAGCAGGAGAAAATGATACCATCAGGGCGTCAACTAAACATTGTTGAAAGACAGCATGTGCTTTTGCAGATTAAAGGGCATAACCTTGCATTGGTATAAACCATACTTGATGTGGATGGCCATTAGCCATTTTTGGCCAGATTTGACCTGTACTCAGTGGAAAGCATTCAATAAGTCATGTTTGGAAAATTCTTTTGGATTTTAAAAAACCTGGGTGATTGCGGCCTCAATATATAGAGGATAGGGACTTGGGAACATAACAATACTCAGATGCTTTTAATCCACACAAGATCTCAGGCTGCCATTATGTTTCTGTGTAAAAAATACTGGAGATGACATAGGAAGTTTTCATTATCATCCACCCATTCTATAGCATATCATCCATCTAGGTCTTTAGTATCAGATCTTCCTCAGCCTTATAGTGATATAAGGGGCAATTGATCTTGATGAGGTCAACCTTCAGCTGAAAACTCAGAAGATTCCGTGTGACTTACCAGCTGATTAGCGCCTTCCACATCAAAAAGGATTATAATAGTGCAATTATAGAAGGAAAAGTAGGTAAATCTGGCACAACATCAGTAGAATAACATTACAGTTGTTAGATACCATTTCTTATTGCCAACATGAGGAGGTAGAAATTTCATCTTAATGAGAATTGGAGGTAAAGGATTGCATGTTTCATTCTGATTTAATACTTACTGATTGGCGAAACCACCATCCTGCCCCCCAAAAAACTGGGTTTTTGTTTCTGAACTTGCCACAGTTTGCCACGAATTCATACTTTTGGGCAATTAACCACAAGGTTTATGAAAAGCAAAGGGTATCATTGGGGATACTAGATGCCCCATGACAGGCAAACCTGATGTAGCTATATGATCCAAAGCCTTAACAACTCTCAGATCATATTAGCTTCCTGTTGCACCAGTGTACATTGATGCTATTACTGTTTCTTTGCGCTGTTCCACTTTAATAAGAAAGGGGAACAAATAATAAGCACATTCAAATTTTAACAAGCAATTGAGTAACAAATAGTTGAACCAGATTTCTTGCTATGGGTCTCTTACATACCTTGGTGAGCCTATTTGTGAACTAGGTAAGCATAGCAGAGCCCTAGCATATGACAGAGAAACTAATTCAGGACTTCAGGGTCTGTTAAGGGAAGTACATCTGAAAGATTCTTTTGAATTGGTTCTACACGACGCTATTAGTAACTTGGTGAACTAGAGAGATCTGATAAGCTGTGATTGCTGGATCCTTGGGTTATATATGTAATAACCAAGGCGTTGCCTGACAGTCACATAGCCCTAATCTTCCCCTTTGCAAAGACCAGGACCAAAGGGGATGATTACAATAACAGGGGAATTTCTAAAATGGCATTTTGGAAAACAAGATGACTCAAATCCAATATTAATAATTATGTCATTAGAATGGAAATTCACATAAATGGCGCTCTGGCCAACCAGATGCCTCCAAATCAGATTTCTAAAAAGTTACTAATGATAAAAACCTCATAAAAGGCATTTCTGTTTTACCAGATGCTGCCACTTCAGATGGAGTTGGACAAGGTTCTTGAAAATGTTAATCTGGAGAATCAGATGCTGCATAACTTTTTTTCCTTGAAATTAGTAATTAGTAATAAGGTTGTTGACAAAGGAGTGGGCTTTGAGAACAATTTGAAGTGAAATAATAAATGCAAAACAGTTTTGACAACTGCAAAGGTAATCAACCCAAGTTCTGAAATGAGTCTACTTGAGGAAATTATTGGTCCAGATCCTTGGTTTATGCCTACTATTAAGAAATTTTCTGTGGATTCCACAATGAACAAAATCTACTCTTTTTTCTTATTTATAATTTATATTTAAGCCAGCAAATATTGCACAAATCAGCTTTGTCTTCAACTAATTAATTTTGTATTTTATTTGGGGAAGGCCGACCAGGGGATGGACACTTCCAATATGTTAAACTAATAGAACTTATATCAGCAAGAGGCACCCCAGAGAAGCAAACACTATATCCTGTTGCCAGCGGGAACGCCAAGAAATGAAAGGGGTTTTGTGTGTAGGGGCTTGCGCCACTATTTAGCACATATGCAAGAAAGGGTCTGAAGTGATGAACCAAACAGGAAACCAGGATGAGACCAAAAGATGGCGACAGGATGGCTGTACCCAAACATCCAAGCTCGAAAGTGGTCCACAAGGTGCAACTGGAACTGGCGTACAGCTTCGTGGAGGATGGTAGTAGAGCCTGATATATCATCCAAGACAACCGTGCGGATAGTCCACATAGCAATTTCAACCACTAAAGCTCAGAGGGAGAATTTGTATAGGGAAATATAATGACAAGTTGAAGATGTCCTTATATAGGCTGAAGGGCCATGTTTGATCCTGGCGAAAGGACGCTAAACCTCACACCTTATCGCTTTTGACAGATGGCACTCTTCCAGATGGTGAACCAAAGTTCCTTACTGGTCACACATGACACAAGATGAGTGCAATGCATTAGAGCGCTCTGCAGTACAGTATACCCATTTTAAGCAGCGCCACACATGGGAACAGGTATGTGGCTGCTTAAGAGGGTGATGGGCGTACTTCCAGATACCCTCTGGGTATCAAGGGGATATAGGATGTCCAACATGTCAGGGTAATCCACCCTGTCTATGATAGAGGAACTCATGGTTATCACATTGTTCAGAATGGCTTGGCCTTGTACTTCCTGGGTGAACTGGGGAGTAGGTTGACCCCTCTGGGCGGTGTGCCCACTAATGCAAATCATCCACTCAGCAAACCGCATGGAAATGAGAATTCTTTTGAATTGGGGCGACGCCACATGTGGGCCTGGAGCAGAAGGGTGTGAGGCAATATACTTTAACGGGCAATTGAGGTGGGTAGATTAGCTAAGGCCCAGGGTGCAGGAGAAGTTGGAGCAGGCCACGCGTGACCAGTGCTGGGCTGAGATCGTTGGATGATGACTGCATTGATCCAGGTGCCAAGTATTTTGGCGGCGTGGACCTCATAGTTGAGCAGTCCCATGCCACCACTTTGGCGAGGGCCAAAATGACATCCAGGCGCTCTGGCGGTGGGTGGCCTAACCAAAGCCACCATTGCAGAAGGGTGTATAATGATGTGAAGAAAGATGGGTAAAAGGTGATAGCATGGGTCCCAAACCAAACTTTAGAAAGGAGCATAGAGTTGGCTATCACTACCCTGCTTGTAAGGGAGGTTTGGCAAGCTTTGAGGGAAGCTATGCGTTTTATAACATTGTCCAGGATATGATGCTTCTTCACCGTTGAGGTGTACCCTCACGCCTCCAGATACACCTCCAAATGGTGGACCGGACCAGTGGTGGGCCTTAACAAAGGAGAGCAGAAAGGGGCGGTTTGGGGTGGGTGTGGCATGCAAACCCGTGAGCTATCTGCTGAAGCCGGTAGAAAACGAAGCGCTGGTGACTAGCGGGCTTGGTACTGACCAAGGAGAATGATTTTGGTTTTGAAGGCGTTAAGTGCAGCGTTACTCAATCTGGAGTAAAACTGGATAGACACTTCCAGCGCGCATCATGATTGTTAGAAACCCCAACCACACAATCATCAGCAAATGCCAACATCTTGACTGGTGCTTGGCCTTGCACAAGGACACCAGTAAGGCGGGCATTTACATTGCGTAAAAGTGGGTCAAGGCTGAAGTTATACAAGAGTGGGATTAGAGGGTTCCCTTGGCGTAGGCCCCTTTGAGGGTGAACTACATTCGTGAGGAAGCCAGGGCCGCGCACAACCATTGCGGCAGATCCTGTGAGCAGCATCACCCAATTAATGAAATGATGGGAGGTTGAACTTGTGGAGGCAGGCTTTGAGGTAATCCCATTTGACTCTATCATAAGCCTTCTGCTGGTCTAAAAAAGTGCTCCAGAAGCTGTGAATTGGCAGACGTTGGCTACAGTATCTATGTTGTCCCAAATAGACCGTCTGGTAATGAAACCAAATTGCTCAGGGGAAATGAGAGCAGAGGCAACTTCCCCTAGGCGGTTGGCCATGATTTTAGTAGAACGTTTAGTATCTGTGTTAATAAGTGATATGGGGCGCCAGTTGGCCAAGTCCAGCTTATCCCCTTTCTTATACAGCGTTATCATGTGAGCCTCTTGGCCCCCAGGGAGGAGGCGCGTTTCCAATAAGCAATTGTTCATTGAAGCAAGCAGCAAGGAGGATAGATAATTGAAATATTTCTTATAGAACTCATAAAGAATCCCGTCTGGACCTGGGTATTTCATGTATGGTGCACTGTGAACAAAGGCCATAGTTCATCCCAAGAGACTAATTTCATCAACTCCAGATAACAGGAAACGGTGCAGATATGTGCACTTTCAAGAAAATCAGCAACTTCAGCCGATTCAATTGGATTGGAGCGATACAATTCAGAGTAATAATTTTGAACTTCAATTGCCACTTTGGCTAGAGTATCAGCGATGGAGTGGTCTGGCCTCCTCACCTGTGTGCAGGCCAAGCTCTGTTGTAGTGTGAAGATTTATTTGGAAAAAGTAAGCGGAGCATGTGTTGCCCATCATTAAATTCTTTGCCTTATACTGTACACAAACTCAATTTTTATGTTGCCTTACCAGTGCGTTGAGGCGAGCGGACACATCTACCCACTTGCAACACCAAGTTAGGGTGTAGCCTGCAGCAGGGACATTAGATTCCAGTGGTCCACTTCTGAAAGGGTGTGCAAAATGATTGACAAGGCAGCCTGAGAGCGATGCGATGAGATGTGGCATTCTTGGTGGATGGTGTTTGCTTTAAATTCTAACCAGGTAGAAAGTGGGTCCACACATAATGGTGTGGTAAATTCTGGAGCCAAGGTTGTTATGTCCACCCATGAGGAATACCTGGGCGACGTGATCTCGGCTGGGCAGAGTTTGAACCTTTTTGGTGCCTGTGCCGCTGGGTGTGACAAAGAGAAGGAAACTGATACCATCCTATGGTCATATAAATCAAGTTTCATCATTGGAGAGTGTGCAACTTGAGACTGATATCTCAGCGGTGCAAGAATAAAGTCAATGTGGGACATAAACCTCAGCTGACCATTATGCACATGGGGACGAGACATGTTTGTAAGCAGCGGTGCACTTTGAGGCAGAGCTTCAAATAACCCCAAATTGGCCTTTAGAACGCGAAGTTCTATGTGCCCCTGCAGGAGGGTAGGCGATGAGGGCCTGCAGTCAGTGGCCGGGTTGGTCAAGCAGTTCATATTGCCCACCAAAAATGGGTCAGGGTGGAGTGGGAGGGAATTAATAGATGAGAAGAATTCCTGATGAGCTTGTGCTGAGGTCATGGGGTATATGTTAATGACAGCATGCACTTCGTCATCCCACAAAAAGGATAAAACAAGGACACAGACATCAAGGTATGAAAATGACAAAATAAATTTAAAATTATAGGTCGCTCATATAAGCACCCCACAGTGTGGTGACCAAAAGGAATGGGAAGGTTGGAGCATGGTTGCCCATGTGTCCTCAGCACTGTATGGACAACAAGTTTCCTGAATGGCCAGGATGTCCACAGGTAAATTATTCTTTAAAAAACTCAGTTTCCTAGCCCAGGGCGTTGAGGCCTTGAGTCCAGCGATAATCAATGTCCATATAGTAAAGGCTCCCCCGCATCACACCTTAGGTGCATGGGGAAGGGATCCTATGCCTTTCAGAATTCTGTTTTTCAGTACATCGCTGTATGGCAGCATGGGTATTCTGTGCTATGGAGTAAGTGTCAGTATGGGTTGCTTTTGCAGTAAGATGTTGTTGGGTTTTGCCTTCGTTTTATTTGCCTCCTTGGTATAGTTCTTTGGCTTGGTGTATACCTGCGGTGCACTATTGCATGTTGGCAGAAAACTGGTAGGTAGATTGTTGGGCAAAAAAGTTTCAATCGAGGCTTGGTAACATTGGTCAGGTGAATCTGACTCACCCATCAGGTCTTCAGGTTGGGTTGCCCAATCTGATTGGTGGATGGATTCATGAGCCACTTCCACAGTGAATGACTCAATGTCCTCCTGGAGCTGGGGGCGGGATCACAGATGCAGCTGTGGCCGCCACCTTGGCCACTGCTCCGCAGGCCTGCTTGGCCTTCTTATGCTTCTGCAGGGACACAGGTTTCACTTGAACGTAGCACCCTGGCACGCCCTATAGGAAGGCGGCATCAGTGTTTATATCCAGTTCATAATGGGTGTCTGCACTGCTCATTGCATCTATGATGATTTCATTAGATAAATGCCCTCCTTGGCAGGACAGGTGTGGGACTTGTGGCCAAAAGTATGAAAGAAGGTGCAGATAGGAGGTGCACTATCCACGGTGACATGGAATGGGCAGGATTCTTGCCCATCAATTTCTACAAAAGTGGTGTAGGGATTTTGGATCATAATTTCTGCAACCCCTGCAGACAGGGTCAGTAAAGCAATTGTTTTGGCTGTGCACTGGGTCTGAAATGAGCATAAAGCACTGCATCTCAAAGGATTGGATTTCCCCATATTAAGTGGCCCAGCCATTAGGTGGTGCTCCAGCACGGTGCGCTTAATCATTGTAGGTAGGAAGCTGAACATTATAAAAATTTGATTTGATTTAGTCTAACAACTGCACTTTGTGCCAACTACCCGTTGACTGTCCAGGAGGTCCACAACCACCCGCACCTTTGTGGCTTTGTCCGCTGCATGTTTGGTTTAAAACCCAAGATCCAACCAATCTCAGGGCATGGAGTGCGGTGTGACATACACTGCGTTTTGGAAATGTGTGTGTACATTTCCTCAAAACTTCTCCCAAAGCGATGTTTGTTGTATATCCAGGAAGACACGCACCTCCATGCTCCACTGACAACAGGGACTGGGAGCGCTGCATATTGATGAACTGGTTACATCTCGCTTTCCAGGCCAAAATTTCTGGGGAAATTCTAACCGCTGGTTTTTTATTAATTTTATCTAGGCTACCGGTGTCACTGGGGAATTTATGAAATTTGAACTTTGCAGGGACCACTCCTGTGACATTTACTTTTCTCTCTTAACTGCTACCCAACATTGGTTGCACACTAATCTCCTTGATGAAATTATCAAACTTACCTAGACTTGAATTAAATATGTTGCAAAAGTGTTTGCAACGAGAGAGAAAAAATATCTCTATAATTAATGGTCATATTTAATAAAATCAGAAATATATTTTAAAAACAAAAATTAACTTATAAGAAAACTTAGGTGAGTGGTAGCATAGCGGGGTGGTTCCTGCTCCACTATGAGTCAGGTTTTGATGACACAAGTTCAAAACCAGC
Organism: Massospora cicadina; assembly: GCA_022478985.1. NCBI lineage: Eukaryota > Fungi > Entomophthoromycota > Entomophthoromycetes > Entomophthorales > Entomophthoraceae > Massospora > Massospora cicadina. Next base: position 60,924 of record JAKSZP010015933.1, on the reverse strand, counting down.
ACAGGCTAAAAAAACTCGGCGTGGTATATTTGTCCCAAGGTCAACCCACCTCATTTATTATTTATATTTAAGAAAACTTAATATAAGCTTCTCATGGAATACAAATCAGACTTTGACAAGGTCGTTGCATCCTTGTAGGCGCTTTCCAGAGGGTGAACTTCTTGCCTGGCTCTAGTAATGTTCTCAATATAATAATAAAAATACATAATCATGAGATTTTATAAACACGGATTTGGGATATTACCACAGCAGGGTTATCCTGCTTGTGGGAACTTAATCAGGCCCTATTGCATAAATTCTTTGTGGAAGTGTTCAGTGACCCCATTCACCACAATACACGACGCTCATTTAACATGATTTTTTTTCTATATATTTTGGATAATCCTTCATTATAAGCCTTTCCTTATTGGTATGAACACCTAACCACATTTCCGGTGGTCATCTACTTTCTCTGTTCCTCATGAGAAAAGCCGCCCATTTCCTCCCCTCTCATATGCATGTACAACTTCACTCCCAGTTTTGTCATAGAGCGTGCTGATAATAATAAGACTAGCCTGTAATCCAGGTGAGTGAACCCAGTACCCCATCTAGGATACCTCAGGTACAGCCATCCAGGTTTATGTATAAAAATGGAAAAGGAAGCCTCAAGGACTATCCGGGTTTGTTAAAAAATGGTAAATCATTGCCATTAAGTGTTTATTAAAACTCTCAAATATAAAAACAACCCAGGAATTTTTTTAGATTTTTTTATTGAAAACCAAAATAGCAGAAAGGGCAAAAAAAGGATTGACAGTAATACCTGTTGGGGACTGCTGCCCTATATGCTCACTAATTGAGTAACTAAAGCTAAGCGCAATACTGTAAAGAATACTTCATGATTTGATTCCAGTGAATTGTCATTCAAAAGGATTTCTGATATTGACTCAGATCTGTACTTCCCAGTTGGATTGACAGTAAAGTTGCTAGTGAGATTATTTGCTCCACCGCAAACTTGCTTGGTTTAATAACAATGACACCTTTGGTGGATGGCAGATTGTGCCCACAGCCAGGACACATATGACTAGCTCCATTAGGAAGAAAAAGGGTCAACCACGCCCATATTTATTGGGGACAGGCTCGTTTGACAAACTTGGGTAAACCTGGCGGATGAAATCTTTGAGCCTGAAATTGACTTGGTCTCTTTATTTTCAACAGAATGAAACTTGACCTTCATGGAGGAACTTAAACTTGTAGATACCCTTCTTGGGGCATGCGCCAATTGCCTACTGCTGGAAATGGCTTCTACCCTCCTCTACCTCCTGGCACAACTTAAGAATTTACCCACCAATTCTGTGGTGGTGAGCAGGGGTGAAAGAGGCAAGATTTGTAGGGGATATGTTGTTACCCATCTCCCATCTAACACATTTGCTAGATCTCCCTGAGGTGATGAGAGGGATGGCTGTCAGCTTCTTCTCTTTTTTGTTTTAAATGAGAATTTATCCCATTCTAACTGCAGAAGTTGTTCCCCAAGGCTTGCACATTAGGAGCAGCCATCACCAGAAATCTGAAAGCCCTCACTCCTGGGAGCTAATAACACTGCATGAAACTTTCTCCCAGATATGACTTCAGACCCTGCTAACCACCACCCTAAAATGAACTTCCCCTATGTCACTCCAAATTTCTCAAATATTACCCGCTTGCCCAGAAACTTTGCAACTGGCTTACAAAGCTGTTAGACAGCAAGTCAGCTCTTCCTCCACCTTGGACGAAAGTCTTCAATTGATTTAAAGATCAGCCATGACCAAATACTCCCAAGATGTAGCTTGATATGCCCTCCTGACCCTTACGCAGGAAAAGATGATGGTCATGGAGCACACCCGTCTCTACCGCCCATTAGCCTAGGCGGCCAAGGTCACCTCCTCCCAGATTGCGTGGACGTTTCACCAGAACCTCCGCCCTAACATCCATACCACATTGTGTGCCACTCTTCATGGAGCCACCCTCAATAAGAAAGTCTCAGTCACGACCCAGGCGGAGGGGCAACTTGTGTTAGCTCAGACGAAGTCCCATCCCACGCCACAATATGAGAAGTGACATGGTTAAATGAAATCGTAGTGGGGACCAACCCTAAGGATAAGGCTGGGAGACAGGAGGCCCAGAAGGTGAAGCTTCAGGCCCTCCCTGACCTCAGGCACACACTAGACCAACGTTGGGTACAAGCTAAATATGCCCTGGGTGGTATTATTGAAGTGCAGAACGCCCAGCCCCTTTTGTCGGCCCAGGCATTAAAATAAATGGTATATTCAATTAACCATGATGGAACTATTCAATTTATTGATTAATGTGGTTTAAAACCCATTCCATTTACAAAACTACATGTTCAGGTCAGATCCAAATTCAATTAATTACTTGAGTGAAATCAGTTTCAGTATATTCTACCAATTTGGATGGCAGTGTTTGCCTATTGGTAAATTGGTGCTTGGGCCCACTTCAGCAAACCCAGAATTTCCTCAACAAAGCTTAAGTCTGTTATTACCAAAATTCCTTGTTGGTCGACTTTCCCAATAAACCTTTCCCGTTTTCCCGTTTTACTTTTGTTTTCTCTAATGATTCTGTGCATGGACCTCTTCAGGGAGGTCTCGTGCTACATCCACCATACCATTTTACATACGATCTGATTAGCCCCTGGTGCACCATTGGTTCGCCCAGGTTCCCTCCAACCTGGGATGCTTACCCCTTTTCCCTTTGTGCTTCGCGTCGTTTTTGGTGTGGTTTTAATAATGATTTCACTTTTTCCCTTAAGTTACCATTGCTCCAGAACCCTCTGCTGGGCTCTAGTAACTGTGGTATTAACATCTAGTTTCCATGCGTTGGCTCTGTGCACCGAGCACCACCACGCTGGAAACAGGAGAATTAAATATACATTCTTTTTACAAGAAGTTTTGCAGCTTCTGTGCCAAGTCTGAGCCTATTTCCAGCCTCTCACATGAGCCCTCACAATGATCACCCTACAGCTCTGCATACAAGGAGACCCACTCTCAAGCACCCAGGGAGGGGTCTCGTCCCACCTACAAATTCTTCCTGACCCCCATGTTCATCACAACTATAATTATTGTAAATGTCTCACCTTATCTTTATGTTCAAATTTCTTTACAGATTGTGGGAAGCAAGGGGAGGGGTGAGGGCAAACTTTGGGCGCCATTAGACACAAGGGCAGAGGAAAACTATCTAGATGTTGGGTTAGCAAAAAGGCTGAGGCTTGTGTGTAATGTAAAGGAATTTTACATTAGCAACACCCCAAGTCATTAAAACATTGGGATGTCAAGCCACAGGTGATGTTATGGCAGGGGCCTCACAAGCTTTAATATTTAACGCTATCAGAAACCTGCCTCACCCCCATAACCTGAGTATGCAGTGGTGGCACATGTTTTCCTCAGTTTAATCTGGAGGAGCTCCTTATCATTATGTACTCAAAGGATAATCCTCTGGTAGCACTTAATTTCTTCACCACTGGTGGAGTGGAGTCTGGGGTGATCGCTGTGCTTGGACTGGAACCTGTGTGTAAACCATAGAAGAGTTCAAAACATATGATCACGTGTTTCATACCAACTCACCTTGAACCTCCACAAATGGGCCTTTACACTTTACATTTAAGTTCAAAAAGACGCTGAATCACTAAAGGGTTGCCTTGTCTACTTTTTGAACCTAAAGGGCGATGGCGGACCAGGAAGTGTATGTTAAAGAGATGCTCAAATGCGGTATAATTGTACCTAATAAGTCCTCAAGGGTGACGCTCATACTTCTTGTTCCTAAATTAAATGATGAGCTCAACTGTGTGTATATTATCAGAAGGTATATGCAATAACCAAGTACAACCAATTCTTAATTCGTTGATGAAGCCCACCTCTCAGATCATTTTGAGGAATTAAATTTTCACTAAGCTGGATCTGGTTAAAGCGTTCCTCCAAGTTCCTGTAATTCCGGAGCAATGACAGTATATGGACTTCAAGTGCCACTTGGGGGTGTTCAAATACAAGGGTATTCTCTTCAGTGTGAGACCGCTCCAGCGGTTTTCCAGTTTACCATTAACAATGCCTTGAGCAACTTTATTGAAAAATGCTGTGTAGCATAAATAGATGATATTACCATATTCTTAAAGACCAAAGAGAGCACAGAGACTATGTGCTGAGCGTGCCAGAGGCCCTTGACAAGCAAACATATACTTAAAGCCATCAAATGTGAGTTCTATAAGTAATTAGTTTCTTTCTTTCAGAACTGTTAAGCATCACCCTTTACTGGGTGAAGCCTCATACTAGGGTCATGTCTTACTAGTATTAAATTAATAATGTGAATGCTGAGTTGAGTCCCTTCATTTTGTTAGGGGTCATCTCCAGTAACAGATAGTAGATTCTGAGCGGATATCGGTCCCAATACTATTAGTGATCATTCCTGATAATTTTTATCAACACTTTAGCGAATTAATGGCCCTAAACATTTTGGGATTATCCCAATAATAATTCAATTCATATGATTACTGACGACTAAAAGGCAAAGATAACCAGTACCTTTATTTACTAAAAATTATAAATATTAGTTTATCAGTAAGTACAGCTGACAGTTTTCCCTTGAGCTAGGCAACTACAGCCTAGTATAATAACTCGTTACTTCCCAAATTTCTCTCCCTATCACAACTTTCATTCCACATTGCAGGGAACATTTCCCTATCTAAGATTATCTACTGCCTACTTTGATACCCTCGTGCACCAAGGTATACGTCAATCATTCCTTATATTCCTTATCTTATCCTTTAATTATACTATCACTATTCAAGGTGGTGACTATTTATTCAGTAAAGGATCTTTACCCAGATATACTTAAATTTGGTTTAGGAATATATTATATCCTTTCTCCAACAAGGGTACAGGTTGTGAACTTAAGGTGAACTTTGGCCCTTTCAGGGAGACAGCATATAAAGTCTATATTGGCCTGCCATTTGGGATGCAAAGCACCCAAAGGCGAGACAGAATGCCAGAGGCATTGTCACTCAAACGGCGTTGTATTGTGTAGGATAGATGTGTGACTATTGAGCATCAGTGAATTGCAAGCGTAAGAAAAAAATCAGCAAGGAACAAGGCTGTTGCAACTCCAGACCCAGTGGGCCTTACTGCAGAGAGTCGAGCAATTGAATTTTCTGTTTCAGGATCCTCCATAGGTGTGTTGGGAACAAAAACAGAGGTGAGGGGTGGATCCTTGCTTGGAGTGGAAAACTAGGCCCACAGGATTCCGATATCCTGCTAGTGGATGGCCTCAACAATAGGGTGCAATTACCATAAGTTTCTTACATGATAACCCAGTTGACTGCTGAGGTACTATAGTTACAATCATGACTGGTATTGCCCAGCCAATGTAGGGCCCAAAGGGCCACATGGTTAGTCATATAGGGAGTTTGGCACGGGAAATGTGAAATAAATAAAAAATTGGGAACTTGGGGAGATTTTTGATGAAAGATAAATTAATAAATTGACCGTCAATTTCTTTAGTGTGTTACAACTGTTTAAATAGGCGTTCAATTTGGGGGATAAATTAGTAAAGCATGGGATTGGGGCCCTCAAGATTTGACCTGCCTGGCAAAACTTTAAGGAAGGGGGAAAATGAATTCAATCTGAACAACTTTAAAGGAGTCAGTATCATGCCGAGTCAATGTCACTTTGAGCTCGAATTCCCAACTTGTGGTTTCACTGCATTTCCACTGGTTACCGTGATGGCATCTCATCTGATGGGCAACGAGAATCTCCCTAGGCCACCCCACATAGGGACAGTCCCAAAAGGTCAGAAACAGGTTTAGAATACCCAACCCGCCTATTCCCAGTCACTTTGGCATCTGTTTGGAAAGAAGGATGCATCAAATGATAAACTTAATTCTTGAGGGGAGGGTTTTAGGTTGGCGGCAACATTTGTCTCAAGAGGTACATGCCTATCAGGTTTTGTCCCCAACGTCTTTAAGGAAAGTTCTGAATTGGCAGCAACATTCCCCAATGACCCAATGACATTGGAAATTTTACCAAGGATTCAACACAGGTCACATTCTTTTACTAAATGGTACACCGCCATCAGGCTTTGCCCCAATGTTTTTAAAGCAGTTTTCAAAAATGTCAATAACATTTTCCAATAGCTTGATTCTTTAACTGAGTTTTGTTGAGGATTTGACACTTGATTCCTTTTTATTGAAATTGAGAGCCCATCAGGCGTTGATTCCGAGGGTTTATGGCTTTCAGTCCTTGATTTTAAGGGCTTGGTGCCATCAACTTCATAAGAACTTTTCAGCACATGTGGTGGCGAATACAATTATTTCAGTGCAAATTTCCTCAATTCGCTGTGCTAATTCAATGGAGGTAATTGTGAGGATGGGAGGTGGAATCTTCAGAGGGTGATCTGTTACCCAACGCTTGTCTACCAGATGGGCAAGATCACCCTGTGAGACAAGAGGGACAGCTGCCCTCTTTGGACCCTTTTTCGTGGGGAATGGAAACACCGCCTGGTCTAGGCAGAAGGGATGCTCCCTTCAGACTTACAGGCCCTCTCTCTCTTATCCAGGGTGACGTAAGAAGCCTACCGCTCCTGTCATATTTTTGGGATTCTGGGTTGGCAATAAGCGAGCAAACCATCCAGCCAGAATCTCAACATGTGGTGCTCACTACAGGGGGGCCCCTGTATACCACTAAATCACAGCCTTTATCTTGGATAGGGTTCTTTTTCTTGCGCTGGGGAGAGCTCCTAGATGAACTTTACAAAGATTCCAGGCCATACCTTCTATATTCCTGCGTAGATATCCACTCCTTCACTGAGCCCCTCAGCGCGCTCTTTTTTTAGCACTAGGTGGTCCCAAAAAAATTATTCAAGGTGGGTCAACCTTAGGACAAATATACCACACCGAGAATGTTTTCTAGCCAGTACAGGTTTTGAACTCAAAACCTGCACTAGGGGTGGAAGCGGTTTACCCGCTCAGCTAACCACCCTTCTCAGCACGCTCTTTCTGGGGCAAATCCCCAATGCTGGCTATTAATGCCAATTATTTTTCTTGGGGAAAATTCCTGATGCTGGCTACCAATGATAATGACCTTAACAGGGCCAATCCCTGATGAAGGCCAACCTGAGCCTGCCCATCCCCTGCCAATTTTTAAGGGGTGAAAAGAAACATACATATTTGAGGGTTTTTGTTAGGTGATGTCTTATCACCAATGTGTTCTTTTAATACAAAAGCCGAATCTCTCCCACGCCAATCTGCCATCCGTTGAATCAAATGACAATGGATTTCAGATTTGCATTTTTTTCCTTTCTGAAGATATTTAGAGATGCAATGTGGTATCAACAACTTTTTATTAAATCCTGAAATTATGAAGTATTGTATGTGAATTTAGAGACCAGTGATTGAGTTAATTGAGGTTAGCTGCCAAGTAATCCGCCTGTTTTTAATGTCAATCTCGTTTTAGTTGACTATTAAAAAATAATCCAATCATCTGCTCATTAACTTGAGTGATACATACTGACAATTAATAGTTATGTTTATTAATCCTGAAGTGTGCTTTCATAAAATTGAGTCAAGCGGTTTCAATCTATAATCTATTTCTCTTTTAGGTTAATCCCTAATACCACTTTGTCTTCTGATCTACCAATGACTGATGCAAATAATAGATTAATGAAGATAATATTACAATGAGCAAAAACAACCGGCTATGTTTACTATATGAACCTCTGAATATACTGGTTGATTAAGTCCCAAGAGGTGACTGATTAACCAAACTGTCGGTTACATTCAAAAAGTGAACCTCTGAACCCACGTAGAAATAACTGGACATCTGAACCTACTGATAGAGTTAAGTCCCATTATAAAAAAAGATAAATATATTATTTATTCATACTAACTTTTATTGGTGATTTGGCACTGGACTGAATCTGAAAGTGTCAATATAATTACCAATTTAGATTTCTGTCAAATTATGCTGATGACAAGCATATTGCTGGTGGAATGCCAAGGTTTCCGTAATTTACAGCAAGAAATGGTGATTCCACAGCTTAGAGTTTTCTCTATTAGATCAATAATCAGCTGCTGAGGTTTCTCTTATTAGGGCAAGTGACAATGATTCTGCTTCCTTAAATTAAAATCATTATATTTGGATCTAAATTTTCAATAAAAGAAAATGAGCAGATCAAAGAACTACCAGCGACTTAGTGCTGAGGATAACCCACAACGCGCTGCTGGCAGTCAGTAATAATAATTCTAATAGACAAAGCCGTTAGTTGCTTTCAGTCACTTATATTTTTATTGGCACTCAATGCTGACTATTTATCAAATAGGCCAAAGCATTCAGTTGCTCCCAACGCCTATATTCTTGCCAGCAACTATTGCCAAGGTTCACTATTACCAGATCTCACACTCATATCCGTGCTAAAAACCTTTGGCCTATACCACCCCTGCTATGTTTGGCTCTGTCTTTGTCTTTAACAAATGATGGACACCTGAACCTTAACTACTTCTCCTGAACCTTTTAAACTATTCCTGAAGATATGATGACCCCCGCTCTTCAAAGGCGTATTGGCTCTTGACCCTTAGCTGAGGCTTGAAGGGGTTCTGTCAGTCATCGCCATTTACTGGGTGAAGTCTCTTACTAGGGGTCACGACTCACTAAAATTAAAATTATAAGTGAATGCCAAGTTGAGCCCAATATTTTGTCAGGGATTATCTATGATAACAATTATCAACTTTGTGCAGGTTATCAATCCCAAAAGTAGTGGGGATTATCCCTGATAACTATTATCAATATTTGAGCAGTAAAATGGCCCTAAAACTATTGGGGATCATTCCCAATAGTAATTCAATTCATATGATTACTGACGACTAAAAGGTAAGGATAACCAGTCTCTTTTATACTAAAAAATTATAATTTATTATTAGTTTATCAGCAAGTAAAGCTGACAGTTTTCTCTTGAGCTAAGCAACTATCGTCTAGTATCTTAATTCCTACCTTTCCAAAAATTCACTCCTTATCTCAACTTTCACCCTTCATTGTAGGGAACAAATTCCTATCTCAGCTTGTCAAACGCCTATTTTGAAACCCTCGTGAACCAAGGTATATGTCAATCATTCCTTATATTCCTTATCTTATCCTTTAATTTTACTATCAATATTTTAGGTGGTAACTATTTATTTAATAAAGGATTATTACCCTGATATACTTAATTTTTAATTTAAGTAATATATTATATCCTTTTCAACAAAGGTACAGGTTGTAATCTTTAGGGGAACTTTGGCCCCCTCTATCTTAGCCAGAGCAAATTACTAAGCCTACCGCTCCTTACATATTATGGGATTCTGAGCTGCACCAAGCGAGCTAACCAACTGGCCAGAATTCCAAATGAAACTTAGTATTCCACAAAGGGATAATCTTATTCCCTGAAAAGTTGAAGACATTGAATAAATGGTTGGCCTTACAGATAGAACTGGCATTAAATGTTTCTTGGGCGTAGTAATTTTCTATGACATTTCAATAAAGACTTTCTAAAACCGCTGCACCATTGACCCATCTGACAGGGCAGGTGCCTTTCTGGTGTTAAAATGAGGAAGAGAGAGCTTTCCAAGCAATCAAGGAGATCCACATGACTGCACCTGTATTTTCAACCCTGATGCTGACCAACCTTTCATAATAGAGTATGACACCTTAAACTTTATAATTGGGGCAGTTCTGCTGCAAGAGGAGGAAATGGGGTTGAACATCCTGTAAGCTATTGTCAAAAATTATGCCAGCCAAGTCAAGCTACCCTATGTATGATAAGGAGATCCTGGATGTTCACTTAGTCCTGAAGGAATGGCAGCATCACTTGCTGTACGCCAGCCTACAGTTATGATAAGAACAGACCATTGCGCCCTCAAATTCTAAAATAGCCAAAGTGCATGAACTAGAATTAGGCCCAATGGTATCTAAAGCTGGCATCTTATAATTTCAAGATCATGTATAAGCTGGTGTGGGACACCCTCATCCCAGATCTTTTAAGCAGAGATCCAGAAATGGTATTCAAAATAAGGAGCTGGATGCCTACAAAGTGGCAACTGTTTTTCCCAAACATGTTTGGTACCATATGATTGACACTCACAAATTGAAAGGGTAATATTCAGGCTGTTTATAAATGCTTTGATTATGGGGCCACACTTTGGAAGGACCTATAGGAGTGGTCAATAACATACACCACAAGAAATACCAGAAAGAGGGGGGCCTCATCCCCCACAAAGGGCGCCTGTGGCTTCCAAGTCGCGAGCTCCAGGAGGATGCAATAAGTTCATTCCATTACCACCCCTTGGTGGGACACCCATGGACAGAAAAATGATTGAGCTCCTTTCACAAATTTACTTATGGCTGTGTTAAAACTTTTGAGGTTGTTGTGCCTCAATTGAGCACCTATTGATAGAGTTCAGTATTTATTTCCTCTTTCTGAATGATAATCACTTCGGCTCCTAGTTTAACTACTCAGGTTCCTTGTATGTACGTTGTTAACTTGCTAATATTAATAGACTATAATGGACAGTAATATAATAAAGACTACTACTCTAGTTGAGCTTATTTCAGCCAAGCTAGTTCTTAGGTCCAACGCCAGCCTGCTATTTGTTTAAATCTAGAATTAGTCTGGAATTTTAGAGACTTCTTCCCTATTTCGTTTGGTAGAACTTAACCTAGGATAAGGGTCAGTCGTTCTTCCTCCTTTTCATCTTGCAGATTCTGCGGAGATAGCAATATTATAGACAAATGATCTTCTTGTCCTTCAACAACTCTAATCATAAGAGCAAAAACTGTCTAAATAATAAAAGTATTTGACCTTTCTATTTTATCTGATTTATTATAAAAACCCAAGTGTAATTTAAGGAAATTCGGCGCACAACTCTTTAGTTGGAGCCCAAGTTGGGAACTGCGGCTGTCTCAATGAATTAACCCTCCATGGTTACGCAAAACGATGATCTTCCACACCAAATTGATTGGGTTCTTTCCCTTACTTGACTGCAAACTCTTTGGAGTTAAAAAAAAGAACATGTTTCAACGTCTTAACTCAACTCCCATCTAATTACCCTTATTGGTAACAACATGCTTAGATAATAAGAATTCTTTCCATAAACAACAGATTGCGATCTAGAAAAGGTTAACTTGAAAGTTGCTCTATCACAGGTGGCATTACTCGTCTGCAACATATAAACTACTTAGTCAATAGCAACTAAACCCAATCGACTCTTATAAGTCAATTAAGTTACCAATAATGAATTTGACACCCTAATCACTTGTTTATTGTTGGGGACCATCCCCAATGAAACACTCATCAATCTGGTGGATTGTAATCTGGCATAACATTAAATATCACTAAGAATAGTTCTCTGAACAATTTTATTGTATATAAAATTGATAACTCCAACATCCACTAGTGGGATGAATCCTCTAGTGGTCCAGTAGATTAGTTTAATCAATGAAGCTGGTTAATGTGGGCAAAAAATCCCAACAGTCTTGGAATGCCTTGTTTTGTGAGGAAGTACATCTCAGAATGTGTAACCAGCACCTGATTCAAACACGCCAGGCAGAAGCCCTTAGTGGAAGTGAAGCCCCTCCATATCATGGATATGACATGGTCTTCACTAAGTGTGGACTTTATCTAAGGGCTTACAGAATCTAATGGTTATGATGCTATCATGGTGGTGAAAGAATGACCAAGCACACTTCATTATTTTTTGGGTACATCCAAGATCATGGAAAAGGGCACAGCGAAGATTGTTGTGAATAAGGTGCTTTCCTGCCATAGCCTCCTCAAGGTGATAGCTTCATATAGAGACCTGCAATTCATCTCGTGCTTCTGGAAACACCTACTGGAGTTTTTAGTTTAAACCATACAGATCGTTGTCCTACCACACAAAGTCTAATGGCCAAATCAAACAGTTAATCAAGTCCTCAAGCAGTACCTTTGCTACTACATGACCACCCAACAAGAATGCTGAACTGAATTGCTGAAACTAGCCCAATTAGCTTACATTAATTTTGTGCACTCATTGATGGGAATGTCGCCCTTCCTGGTGAACTAAGGGTTATACCCTAAGATGGTGAAAAACCACACCAGAAGTATGAACCCAGTGGTGAACAGCAGGTGGCCAGGATGAAGGGTAAACTGAAAACACTATGAGTAAAATTATATTTTTAATTTCATTTGGGGAAGGCTGACCAGGGGACGGACACTTCTGATAAGTAGACTAACAAAACGAACATCAGCAAGTGGAAGGCACTCCAGAGAAGCAAACGCTATCTCCTGTTGCCAGCGGGAACGCCAAGAAATGGAAGGGGGATACGTGTGTAGGGTCTTGCGCCACTATTGAGCACGTATGTAGGAAGGGGTTTGAAGTGATGAACCAGACCAGAAACCACGATGAGACCAACTGGCGGCGACAGGATGGTAGGTACCCAAACATCCAAGCTTGAAAGTGGTCCACAAGGTGCGACTGGAACTGGTGTACAGCTTCCTGGAGGGTGGGAGTAGAGCCTGAGATATTATCCAAGACAACCATGTGGATAGTCCACATAACGATTGCAACCACAAAGGCTCAGAGGGAGGGTTGTATAGGGGAATTCAATGACAAGGCGAAGATGTCCTTAGATAGGCTGAAGGGCCATGCTTAATCCTGGCGAAATAGAAGTTAAACCTCACACCAGATTGCTTTTAACAGAGGGCACTCTTCCAGGCGGTGAACCAAAGTTCCTTACTGGTCACACATGACACAAGATGAGTGCAAAGCATTAGAGCGCTCTGCAGTACAGTATACCCATCTCAAGCAGCGCCACAAATGGAAACGGGTATGTGGCTGCAGAAGAGGGTGATGGACGTACTTCCAGATGGCTTTCTGGGTATCAAGGTAATAGAGATGTCCAACATGTCCAGGTAATCCACCCTGGCTATGATAGAGAACCTCATGGGTATCACATTGTTCAGAATGTCTTGAACTTTTACTTCCTGGGTGAATAGGGGAGTAGATTGCCCCTCTGGGCGGTGTGCCCACAGATGCAAATTCTCCTCTCAGCACTCCGCATGGAGAGAAGGATCCTTTTGAAGTGGGGTGATGGCACTTGTGGGCCGGGAGCAGAAGGGTGTGAGGCAATATACTTTATACAGGAAATTGAGTTGGGTAGATTAGTTGAGGCCCAGGGTGCAGAATAAGTTGGAGCAGGCCACGTGTGACCAGTGCTGGGCTGAGATCGTTGGATGATGACTGCATTAATCCAGGTGCCAAGTATTTTGGCGGCGTGGAACTCATAGTTGAGCAGTCCCATGCCACCACTTTGGCTAGGGCCAAAATGACATCCAGGCGCTCTGGCGGTGGGTGGCCTAACCAAAGCCACCCTTGCAGAAGGGCATATAATGACTTGAAGAAAGTAAGGGAAAAAGCGATGGCGTGGGCCCCAAACCAAAATTTAGAAAGAAGCATAGAGTTGGCTAGCACTACCCTGCTTGTAAGGGAGGTCGGCGGGCTTTGAGGGAATCTATGAGTTTTTAACGCTGTCTAGGATATGATGTTTCATCACCGTTGAGGAATACCCTCCCACATCCAGCCACACCACCAAGTGGCGGACTGGGCCAGCGGTGGGGCTTGGCACAAAGGGGAGCACAAGCGAGGCGGTTTGGGATGGGCAGGGCAAGCTATCCCATGAGCAAGTTGTTGTAGCAGGTAGAAAGCGGGGCGCTGGGGACCAGCGGGCTCAGTACTGATCAAGGAATAATTTCAGTTTTGGAGGCTTTAAGTGCAGCATTACTTAACCTGGAGTAAACCTGGATATTAGTTTTAAGCGCGCGTGTATCATGCTTGTTAGACACCCCAACCACACAATCATCAGCAAATGCCAACATCTTGACTGGTGCTTGGCCTTACACAAGGACACCATTAAGGCGGGCATTTACATTGCGTAAAAGTGGGTCAAGGCTGAAGTTATACAAGAGTGGGATTAGAGGGTTCCCTTGGCGTAGGCCCCTTTGAGGGTGAACTACATACGTGAGGAAGCCAGGGCCACACACAGCCATTGCGGCAGATTCTGTGAGCAGCATCACCCAATTAATGAAATGATGAGAGGTGGAACTTGTGGAGGCAGGCTTTGAGGTAATCCCATTTGACTCTATCATAAGCCTTCTGCTGGTCTAAAAAAGTGCTCCAGAAGCTGTGAATTGGCAGACGTTGGCTACAGTATCTATGTTGTCCCAAATAGACCGTCTGGTAATGAAACCAAATTGCTCAGGGGAAATGAGAGCAGAGGCAACTTCCCCTAGGCGGTTGGCCATGATTTTATTAGAACATTTAGTATCTGAGTTAGTAAGTGATATGGGGCGCCAGTTGGCCAAGTCCAGCTTATCCCCTTTCTTATACAGCGTTATCATGTGAGCCTCTTGGCCCCCAGGGAGGAGGCGCGTTTCCAATAAGCAATTGTTCATTGAAGCAAGCAGCAAGGAGGATAGATAATTGAAATAATTCTTATAGAACTCATAAAGAATCCCGTCTGGACCTGGGTATTTCATGTATGGTGCACTGTGAACAAAGGCCATAGTTCATCCCAAGAGACTAATTTCATTAACTTCAGATAACAGGAAACGGTGCAAATATGTGCACTTTTGAGAAAGTTGTCCACTTTTTCCGGCTGAACTGGAATGGAGCGATACAATTTGGAGTCGTAATTTTGAACTTCAATTGCCACTTCAGTTGGAGTACCTGTGACGGAGTGGTCTGGCCTTCACACCTGTGTGCAGGCCAAGATTTGGCGCGGTGTGAAGAAATTTCAAAAAAGTAATTGGAGCATGTGTCACCTGCTGTTATATGTTTTTCTTTATACTGAACACAAACCTGATGCATTTGTTGTCTTACCAGTGCATTGAGGCGAGCGGACACTTCTGTCCACTTGCAACACCAATCTGGGTGTAGACTGCAGCGAGGACATTAGATTTCAGGTGGTCCACCTCCGCCAGCATGCGTAAAGTGTTTTTGAGGCAGCCTGAGAGCGATGCGATGAGATGTGGCATTCTTGGTGGATGGTGTTCATTTTGAAGGTTGACCAGGTGTAAAGTGGGTCTGCACATAACAGTGTGGTAAATTCCGGAGCCAAGGTCTCAGTGTCCACCCAAGAGGAAAACCTGGGCGACGTGATCATGGTTGGGCAGAGTTTGCACCATTTTGGTGCCTGTGCCGCTGGATGTGACAAAGTGAAGGAAACCAATACCATCCTTTGGTCAGATAAATCGAATTTAATTATAGTAAAGTGGTTAATCTGGGACTGAAATACCAATGGTGCGAGAATAAGGTCAATGTGGGACATAGACCTCAGCTGGCCATTGTGCACATGGGGATGATATATGTTTGGAGTAGCGGTTCATAATGCGGTAGAGTATCAAACAATTTCAAAGTGGCTTTTAGAATGCAAATTTTACGTTCCCCTGTGGGGATGTAGGTGATGAAGGCCAGCAGTCTGTGGCTGGGTTGGTCCAGCAGTTCATGTCGCCAACAATAAATGGGTCAGGGGGAAGTGGGAGGGAATTAACATCTGAGAAGAATTCCCGCCGAGATTGTGCACAGGTTGAGGCATAAATGATAATGACAGCGTGCACTTCGTCATCTCACAAAAAGGATACAACAAGGACATAGCCATCAAGGTATGATGTTGAAAAAATAAACATAAAATTATGGGTCACTCAAACAAGAACCCCACAGTGTGGTGACCAAAAGGAAAGGGAAGGGAGGAGCATGGTTGCCCATGTGTCCTCTGCACTGTGTGGACAGTGGGTCTCCTGAATGGCCAGAATGTTTGTGGGTAAATTTTATTTTAAAAACTCAGTTTCCTAGTCCGGGATGGCGAGGACTTGAGTCCAGCGATGTTCAACATCCCTATAGTAAAGGCTCCCCCCATTGCACCTTAGGTGTGAGGGGAAGGGCACCTGTGCTCTTCAGCCTTCTTGTTCTCAGCATGTCTCTGTTTGGCATCGCACGTATTCTATTCTATGGGGTATGGTTCAGTATGTGAAGCTTTTGCTGTGGGGTTTGTGTTGGCTTTTGCCTTCTGATTTTTCCCCACTGTGGAGCGAATTTTTGGCGTTGTGTGCACCTTCGGTGCACCATCCCATGATGGTTAAATTTCAGCAAGAATATTGGTGAGTGACTTGGATTCAATCAATGCTTGGTAGCATTGGTCAGGTGAAACCAACTCACCCATTGGGTCTTCAGCTTAGTTGGCCCAATCTGATTGGTGGAAGGATTCACAAGCCACTTCCACAGCAAATGACTTGATGTCCTCCTGGAGCTGGGTGGGCGGGATCATGGATGCGGTCATGGCCGCCGCCTTAGCCGCCGCTTTTCAGGCCTGCTTGGCCTTCTTGTACTCCTGCAGGGACACAGGTTTCACTTGAATGTAGAACCCAGGCGCACCCCACGGGAAGGCTGCATCAGTGTCTATTGCCAGTTCATAGTGGGTGTCTGCACCGCACATTGAATCTGGGATCATTTCAGTTTGAGTAATGCCCTCCTTGGTGGGGCAGGTATGGGCCTTGTGGCTAAAAGTGCGACGGAAGGTGCATATAGGAGGCGCGCTATCCATGGTGACCCTGAATGGGTGGGATTCTTGCCCATCAATTTCCACAAAAGCAGTGCGAGGATTTGGGTCAAATCTTCTGCTACCCCCATGGATGGGGTGAGAACAGCAATCGCTTTGCCTGGACAGGCCCAGCATGAGTGTAAAGCACTGTATCTCAAAGGATTGGATTTCTCCATATTAGTGAGCCCAGCCTTCAGGTGGTGCTCCAGCATGGTGCTCTTGATTTTTGTAGGTAGGAAGTTAAAAGTAACATAACTTTAGTAAGAATTAGTACAGCAAGTGTGCATTGTGTTGACTACCTGTTGACTGTCCAGGAGGTCCATCATCACCTGCACTTTTGCGGCTTTGTATGCCGCGCTTTTGTTTTCAAACCCAAGATCCAGCCAACCAGTAAAGCATGGAATGCGGTGTGACATATACTGCGTTTGGGAAATGTGTGTGTACATCTTCACAAAACTTCTCCCAAACCGCCGTTTCTTGTATATCCAGGAAGACTCGCGCCCCATGGTCCACCTACAACAGTGGTTGGGATTGTGGCGTATTGATGAACTGGTTGCATCGTGCTTGCCAGGCCAAAATTTCCGGGGAAATGCTAGCTGCCAGTTTTTTACTAATAGTTTTATATAGGCCGCCAGTTTCACCGGGGCGTTTATGAAACTTGGTTAGTGTGGGACCTGCACCTGTTCCCTTAACTTTGATCGCCCAACTGCTACCCCAACATTTGTTGCACACTAGTCTCCTCAATGAGATTATCAAACTTACCTATACTTGAATTGAAGTTGTTGCAAAAGTGTTTGCAACGAGAGAGAAAAGTTCTTTACTATGAGCAAAATTATATGAAAGTGGTAGAGATGCAGAAGAAGAAGGATGATGCTCACTGAACCATGGCCACAGTTCAAAGAAAAAGACCTGGTGATGACTAATGTAAAGAACTACTTGGTCCCTTCTAGTTGCAGGAAATTTAGACCAAACTCCCTGGGCCCATTCATGGTCCTCCATAAAATAAATGTTGTAACCTACAACTTGAGTTCCCCCAAGGGTCTTGTGCACATCTAGTGCTGAAGTTTTGCAACTTAAGAAGTTAAAAGTCTTTTATCAAAGAATCCAGAGCTAGTTCACTTGTGCAACCCAGGAGAGGCAAAGTATGAGGTGGAGGAAATCCTGGACATAAAGGTCTCCCAAGGGAAGCGTTGGTAACCGTTGAAATTTTTAATAAGACAGTGGAATAGTCCATCTGGTAAACTGCCAATGACTGCATCAACTGCACACAAAAAATGGTGGAGTTCTTGAGACACAGGAGGCTCTCATCTGGTGGGAGATGTAACATTCAATGCGTTGCTTGACTGCCACATAGCCCTAATCCTCCCTGTTGCAAAGACCAGGGCCAAGTGGTATGATTATGAATTCATAGGATTTTATGAATGGCATTCTGGAAAATCAATTGTCTCAAAACCTATTATTATTAATATTTGTGACACTCAGGTGAACTGATAATTGCATTTTGACTCAAGATTCAGATTTCTAAATCTCAAGTCAAAACGCTTTTTGAGGTTTTTGCGGCTCATGTGGTGCTTGGAGCTGGGCTGTGCCCCTCCTGAGCTATATTTTATGCTCTTAGGGGCCTAAAGAATAGTGCTTAAGGGGCTATCAGAAAGGCGACCTTAAAATGTTGGGCCTATGCAATTCTGAACTCAAATCAGAATTCTCTTTCTCATTTCCTGCTCTTGTGTAGTTCTCTCAGGTGGCCTCAGGGCCACTCTTGCCGTGTCTTACCTGGTATCCATAAGCAAACCTAATTTTTGTTTAAACAAAAATGTTGGCTCTGGGCATCAATTGGAGGCGCCAAAACCTCTGGGGTTGTTTAATCCATTGGGTTTTACATTATTTCACTCATGGTGCCATCTTATTGGGATTTAAATTCGTTCATGTATTTATTTTGTTAATAAAGAAATCAGGCTAAATTCAGGGATGAAATTTCATTTTACCTGTGTCATTCATTCTCATTCATGAATTTCCCTAAATCTGAGGTTTAATTGGTGAGTATGATGAGTTGAAAAACTTATCTTGAGGAAATAAAGATCAGACAATCTTTTGGCATCCATCCCCTGACTCTAAGGCAAGAGGGCAGTCAAAAACTGGGACGTTTTCATCCGTTACAATATGTTGACAAAAATGGAAATCCTCATAAATGGTGCTTTGGCAACAAGATGCTAACAAATCTAATATTACTGTTTATGTTAATGAGGATGAAAAGCCTCATAAATGGCGCTCTGGCCAACCTGATAACGCCAAATCCAATATTGCTATGAATTTGTTAATGATAGAAAGCCTTACAAATGTCATTTTGACAACTAGAAGCTGCCATTTTGGATGAGGCTGAACAAGCCTCTCAGAAGTGGCAATCTAGAGAATCAGATGCCACCAAAAAAAACTTTAATTTAAATATTAAGTGATAAGGTTGTTGACAAAGGAGCAGGCTCTATTAACAATTTAGAATGAAATATTATATGTGAAGAAATTTTGAGATCTGCAAAGGTACCCATCCCAAGTTCTGTAACAGTTCTAGATGAGGAAATAATGGTCCAGTCTTTGGTTTATGCTTAGAGTCAAAAGGTTGTCCACAAACTATGAGGAGAACAAGTCCTACTCTTCCCCTTTGTTGGGATTTGAGACAATTAAAGAGTCAAAATCTCTATCCTTAAATTAAGCATCAACAAGTCCACTCTAAATCCAGCAAAAATGAAACCTGTCCCTGAAGGCACTGATACAAGATTCTATCAGGAAGCATCATGCACACGAGAATCAATGGAAACTCATTTAGGAATCTCATCCCCGCTTCCTGAACCTTGATAGGTGCGACCCCACTGCTTCAGTCATAAGGATGATGCAGAATAATGAGGGCACCAACCAGGTGGTCAATTTGGAAGGTATAAATGTCCTGATCATACAGGGCCACGAAGGTCCCCAAGGCAAGAAGTACTCATATGCTGTATAAGTAATGACGCTTTTTAACTCAGAAAGTAGTCTATTTCGCCTCATCTTTTTGTTTTTTGACCTCTCTACCAGTTTACAGCTTTGAGCCCATTTTCGAACTTTGGCATAATTCAAGAGAACTGTTACACTGAGAAAAGTGTTCTCATACAGGAAGCTCCAAGCTGCTCAAGTCTATACATCTTTTGTAAGCAATTGAGAATAATAATATTCAATCAAAACCAACCTTCCAATTTTTCAAGAAAAGCGTCACTTGATGGATTAGCACTTTGCAATAAGAAGTACCGCCCATGAAGCCTGAGAGCTTAAAGTTTTGGGTCACTTTCCGTCTACTCTAACTTCCGTCGAGAGTGGTCAGTATCAACTTCAATAAGAGCCTTAACGAAATTATCCAACAACTACTATATGGCATCTATTCTGTGGGAGGCCACTCTAATAGCTCCTGCGCTTCTTTGGTGCCTTCCATAATGCAGGATTTATATACCTAGGCTCTACTGCAAGTGGGAGAATTGGCTTTGGGGACCAAACACTATTTCCAGAATTTCGTTCGTCCCACTATACATCACCTCCTACAAGTAGTCATATTGCACCACATTGAAGTCTCCAAACAGCTAGGGCTTACACAGACCTTACATTCTCACATTACCATTTTCTTTAATTCGGCCTCCTTCTTTGTCCATGAAATTGGGAAAGCCATTGTCAATAACTTTCAGCTAATCAACGAGGCCTGCAACTAACTTGAGGTGTTAGATAGTGGAATTTCTGGCTACCTTGAGGACCAACTTTGTCAGAATATACAGCTCCTTGAGGCTACCTGAAATCAACGCCTCAACCAAGTTGAGGACCTGGTGCGGACTCTCTAGCAGCACTACCAGGAGGTAGCCTCTAATGACATAGCCTCCAGGAGTGAAGGGCCCTCTGGTCCTGAAATGTTTACTTCTGGCACCCTGAAGATTCCTGGAAAAAGGACGTTTTGATGGCCCTTGCCGCCTTACAGAATCAAATCCACAATGTGGCTCAGAAGTGCAAGCTCCAAGTGGATGGAGTTCCTCTTCACCCTAGGGTCTTGATTGAGGCCTTCTCAGATGAGAAGGACAATCTTAGCGCCTTCACCAAGCTCACTGATAATCACATCGCCAATCTTGAGAAAACCTTTCAAAGGTTCAACGCATGCTTAAATAATTCAGAGATCCATATTCTTATTCAACGTGCCAAAATTCAAAAGATAAGAGAGCAGGTTGCTTACATGGCATCCATTACCTCCCTAAACCAAAGCTGGGACGATATTCATGAGGACTTTGAGGGTTTTAGATTTTGGCTGGATCAGCAGGCCCCTCATGACAATGTGGAAACTGAAATTTCCAAGCCTGCACCTATTCATGGTGCCAATACCTTTCCACTACTGTTGTGACTAATTTTAAGCCTAGTTTTAAGGAGTAGTTCACCCATGGTCAGAAAAGCATCGCCTCCTTCCTATATGCCTATAAATGTTCCATGAAAGAGGCTACTGACCGACAGAAGGTGCAGATCCACTCCTGCCTGTATAGCACTGCTCAGGAGATTATGAATTCTCATCCTGAGGAATGCCGCACATAGGAACAGGCCCATACCTCCCTAATGCAGGAATTTTGCAGAAACCAAACTCTGGCCAATCAAAATTAAGAATTCATGTATATTTGTCTAAACAAAGGAGAAAGCCCTGTGGAGTTCTCCAGCCAATTCTATTCCCAAGCTCAGCCATAGTAATCACTAACCGCATTACTTTGGATGACTCCATAACCACTGTCATCTTCACGTTGGGACTTATCCTGAG
Source organism: Massospora cicadina (assembly GCA_022478985.1). Taxonomy (NCBI): domain Eukaryota; kingdom Fungi; phylum Entomophthoromycota; class Entomophthoromycetes; order Entomophthorales; family Entomophthoraceae; genus Massospora; species Massospora cicadina. The sequence goes on along the minus strand of JAKSZP010015933.1, from coordinate 39,501 downwards.
GTTCAGATGCACATGATTGGCTAGAAAAATAGTTTTTACTTGCACTTGGGAAATCAAGGAAGCTTATTAAGATACCTGTGTTGACCTTACATCTTAAGGCCACCGCCTTCAACTCCTTCAACCGTCCTCAGTTTATCATTGTCAAAAACCAGAAGAATCCATGACCTCACTGCACTTACTGCAATGGTTTCTGTCACAGCACCATGACTTGTTGGAAAAGACTCTCTAAGGAGGTGGGAAAAGGGCCGCCAGCATGAAGGAAGAGGAACTCCATGCTGAAATATATTTATTGCCCCAAGTACGATCAGTGACCTCTAATGAGCTTATAGTTATTAACCATAAATTATGGTTCCTATTGATAAAAAGAACCTGATATTGCTTTCTCCTCTTCTGATAAATCCCCTATGTTTCTCATACTACCTTCGCAGTTCAGGAGTTTGGTTACTCACCTCACTATTCAAGTCTATAAAATCCTGGTCTACACTATTGTCAGGAGTGGTTCCTCCAAGGATGACATTTCATCCAAACTGATGAAACTCATTAAGATTTCTCCAGCCTTGTCGCATTACATGGAATATGGCACGGATGGACTGCAGTGTAGACGGCCCATTGGGTCTTATTATTACTTACCTATAAGCTTTGGGAAGCTTTCCATGAATACTCCCACCATTGCACTAGATGACCCAAGCTATGATCTTTTCCTTGGGACTCAGTTTCTACAAAACTAATCCGTAGTTGTGCACTATGATGAAGAAAGCTTATCCCTGCTGGGATATCGGATCCCTCTGGTTTTTGAGACCTCACGTGACACCAAAACGGAGGTCAAAGCATTGGCTTGACTATTAAAGAGTGAAAGCTGAATTAACCAACTTGAGTATCACGTGGGGGGCTCTTGAGTACAGATGCACCGCTTTTGATGGCCACAAAGGCATTCTAATTTATTTGCATAAGATGGCCACTATACCGCCAAAGTCCCAGGTTATTGTTGACACCAAGGTTCAATTCAACATTCCCTTCAGATACCTTCTGGAGATCAAAGGTATAGATAACCCGTCATTCAAGGAGGTTCTAACCTGACTAGGAAATTTAGATCCTGCCTATGCTGGGTTCATAATGGTCTTGTTAGCTAACCTTACTGACAAACCTAAGGGTAGTGAGCCCTAAAGATCCAGCTGCTTATGTTTGCCTCCTACTGGTAGAGGCTGTCGTTGATGTCTGCAGCTTTGGGAGTCTAAGGATTTTGGTTTGGAAACGCCCCCATCAGTAGCCCTGGTTGACACCTCTATTGGGAAGGAGCTCACTAGTGAGCAACAGAGTCAGATTAGGGATTTGTAGGAGTAGTACTCAGACCTTTTTTTAACCTCTACCTACGATTTTGGAAAAATGAGTGGGGTTCTAAATCATGTGGAGACTGGGGACGCTCCCCTCATTAAGTCCAAACCTTACTGAAAAAGTAAGGTGAAGAAGCTATGTGGCGGTAGAGCTCAAGAAACTACTTGAAGCTGTGATATTGGTACCTTCATGAAGCTCTTGAGCATCCCATCCTGTTAGTTTGGAAGAAAGGTGGAAGCCATCATGTGGTGATGGAATACTTCCCTCTCAATTTCATCACCAATAAAGACAGCTACCCCTTGCCCTGAATGATGAATTTCTTCGATTTCTTGCCAGATTGCAATACTTTTCCACAATGGATCTCGCTAGCAAATATTGTCAGGTGGATCTCGCCCCCAAAAAATATGCCAAGTATGCAATCATAGCCAAAAAGGGCTATTCTAACCCAAGAGGATGCCCCAGGTTATTTGCAACGTGCCAGCCACCTTTAACGCGCCATGGAGGGATCCTAGGGGACTTGAAGTTATCATGTGTCCTCATATACCTTTACAATATCATTTTCTTTTTGCAGACCTTCACCAGTCATGTGGCTTCTCCAGAAAGTCTTCAATTGCCTTAGATAGGTTTTGATAAAACTTAAACTATCAAAGTGCTCTTTCTTATATAGAACTTTTCTTTCTCGTTGCAAACACTTTTGCAACCCTTTCAATTCAAGACTAAATCTAGTTTGATAATCTCATAGAGGGGATTAGTCTGCGCCCATGTCTGGGAACAGTTGGGCAAGCAAGGCAAGAGGAGCAGGCGGAAGGCCCGCGGCCTCTAACGTTTGAAAACGCCCCAGAGAATCCGGCGGTTTAGAAAAAAATCTAAAAAAACTGGCGGTCACAATTTCCCTGGAGATACTTGCGTGGCAAGCACGATGCAACCAGTACATCAACACGCCACATTCCCGCCACTTTCATCGGTGGAATTCGGAGTCCGTGTGTATCTGGATGTCCAAAAAACGGCCCTATGGGAAAAATTTTGTGAAGATGTACACAAAATTTTCCCAACCGCGGTGTACGTTGCACCTCACTCCATGTCGCGCAGTTGGCTGGGCCTAGGTTTTGAAAGCAAAATAGCAGCAGACGAGGCTGCAGCGGTGTGCATAGTGGTCAACCTCCCCAAAGGGCAATGGGTCGTCGAAACTAAATGCACCAGATGGACAAAATCAAACCAAATTTTCCTCACGTTTGACTTTTTGCCTACTACGGTAAAACGTGACATTTTGGAGCAACACCTGAAAGATGGTCTTGCCATATATGGTGAAATACAATCTTTCGAAATGGACATTTCATGCTGATGCCACACCTGTGCACCAACAAAGCCATCGCAGTTCTGACCCCAACTGAGGAGATCGCGAAGGACCTAACCCAGATCCCGCACTCCACCTTTATTGACATCGCAGGGCACACCACCCACCCATTCCGGGTAACTGTGGACAGCGTGCCCCCCATTTGCACCCACTGTGATGCGTTCAGCCATAAGGCACATGTGTGCCCCATCAAAGAGGGTGTTACATTCCAAGAGCACCCCTCAGCGGCCATGGCCAGCGGAGAGGCGCACTACAAACCAACCGTAAGCACCAAAGAGGCTTTCCCGTGGGGAGCATAAGGCTGCTACCTATTGGTAAAGCCCATCTCCCCGCAGGAGCAGAAGAAGGCCAAGCAGGCCCATAGGACCGCGGCCAAGGAAGCAGCCAAGGTCACCACCACCATCCCACACTCACAACGCCAGGAGGACATGGAGACCTTCACGGTGGAAGCAACTCAGGAATCCATCACCCAATCAGATTGGGAGGCCCAAGCCGAACGGGCCACTCAATCTGAGGATCCAATGGGAGATTTGATCTCACCCAATTGCTGCACCCAAGCCCCAGTCGAAACCAACTTGGGACCTATCCCAACCAAAAAAAATTTTTTTTGCCCCATTCGACGGTGCACCGAACTTATCCGCACTGCAAAAAATTCGTCCGACGTTGGGAAAACAAAAAGTGAAGGCCAAAGCCAACGCGACTCTTTCCGCAAAGATTAACAAAAACCCCGATAGCGTTGCTGCTAATACCCACGCTGCTGTGAAAGCCTGTGGGGACCTGGAAGAGGCTGGTGGGCCAGGGGGCCTACCCCCTCGCACCTAAGGTGCGATGGGGGAAACCTTCACTCTAGGGACACTGAATATCGCCTGACTCAAGGCCTCCCCGTCCTGGGCTAGGAAACTGAGTTTTTTACAAAATAATTTACCCGTGGATATCCTGGCCATCCAGGAAACCCACTGTCCACGAGGTTCCAAGGATGCTTGGAAAACAATGCTCCTACCATCCCTATCCTTTTGGTCAAAGCACTGTGGGGGTGCTAATTTGGAAAAACCATTTTTTCAAATTTACATCTTCAGAAACATTCCTAAATGACTGAGTGCTTGTTGTCACCTTCTCATGGGCCAATGTTGCACACACAATCGTCAACATTTACACCCCAAACGGTGCACAAGAGCGTCAGGAATTTTTCTCATTGGTCAAATCCCTCCCGCTACCCCCCAATTCTTTCCTAATTGGTGACATGAACTGTTGGCTCACCTCACCAACGGACCAGTGGCCGCCCTCACCCCACGCCCCACAGGGTCACGTAGAACTACATATTATAAAAGTCACCCTTGGGTTAATGGATGCGCTGCCATGACATGCCCCACTGCTCAAAAACATGACGCGTCCCCACATCCACAATGGCCAATTAAGGTCCATGACCCGCATTGACCTTATTCTAGCGCCGGCGAAATTCCAACCCCACATCTCCCACTTCAAAACAACGAAAATAGAATTCTCTGACCACCGACTGGTCTCGATAACATACCACTTACCTGTCACAGTTGCAAAGGCCCTCATTGGTGCAAAATCTGCCCCCCAGAGCTTGCGTCACCAGGATTTTCCATGTGGGTGGAAGAGGCAACTTTGGCAAAATCATTTGTTGCACCGTTTTGCGCGGACCCCATTTCCACATGGGCAACTTTCAAAGAAGACACCATCCGCCACTATCGCCATCTCTCATCCAGACGCTCATGAGCCACATTGGTGGTTATATTGCGTGTGCTGGCGGAATTGGCCCACTTGGAGTCCAACATTCCAGCCTCAGAATATAGCCCTGCATGGAGCCAGAAGTGGGCGGAGGCAGCAGCCCACCTCAACACACTTGAAAGGCAACACAAACATTGGGTTTGTGTCCAATACAGGGCCACACGCATCACTAAAAGTGACAAGTGCACCGCATACTTCTTCAAAAAAATTTTTGCACCACGCCAGAGCGTGGCCTGCACACAGGTGTGAAGATTGGAAATATATTGTGGACACACTGGCCGAAGTGGCAATCGAAATGCAAAGATATTACTCTGAGCTATACCAAGCTGAACCAATTCAGCTGGCCGAAATGGTAGAATTTCTCAACAGAGCTCATATCCGCACCATTTTCCGATACCCGGAAATAATGAATTTAATTACTCCAAATGAATTATGGACTACCATTCGCAGTGCGCCAAACTGAGAATGCCTAGGACCAGATGGCATTCCATATGAGTTCTACAAAAAATATTTTAAATATATATCCCCATTGCTGCTAGCCTCACTCAACCAAAGCCTGTTGGAAATGCGCCTCCTACCAGGAGGACATGAGGCCTTTACAGTCACACTCTTCAAGAAAGGGGATAGGCTAGACTTAGCCAACTGGCGCCCCATTTCTCTAACAAACACAGACACCAAAATTTTAACAAAAATCATGGCTAACCATTTAGGGACTGTAGCGTCTGCCACCATATCTCCAGAACAATTCGGTTTCATCCCCAGAAGGTCGATTTGGGATAACATGCACTCTGTGGCTAATGTGTGTCAGTCCACAGCCTCTGGGGCACTTGTATTCTTGGACCAACAAAAGGCCCATGATAGAGTAAACTGGGAATACCTTAGGGCCTGCCTCCAACAATTCCGCCTACCTCCCCGCTTCATTAACTGGGTGATGCTGCTCACGGAATCTGCAACAATGGCTGTGCGCGGCCCAGGTTTCCTAACGGAAGTAGTCCGTCCTCAAAGGGGCCTGCGACAAGGGGACCCCCTGAGCCTACTCTTATACAACTTCAGCCTTGACCCACTACTGCGAAATGTGAATGCCCAACTCACTGGGGTCCATGTGCCAGGCCAAACCCCAGTCAAGATGATGGCATTTGCAGATGATTGCGTGGTGGGGGTGTCTAATAACAAAGATGCATGCGCGCTTGAAGCCCTCATCCAGAAATATTCCCGAGTAAGCAACGCGGCACTGAACGCCTCCAAAACTGAAATCATCCTCCTTGGTCGGTTTCAGAACTGCTGGGCCCCAGCAAGTAGTTCCCAACCCAGCCCACTGCTCGCTCAAGTCCACGCCTTACCAACTCAAAACACACCGCTCCACTGGTGCTCCCCTTTGTGCCGCGACCTACCATAGGACCGGTACACCATCTGGGCGTGTGGTTGGAGGCATGAGGATACGCGTCAGCAGTAATGGAGTGCCATATACTGGACAACGTGACGAAGCGAATCGCCTCTTTCAGAGCCCACCCTACTACCCTCACTGGCAGGGTTGTTCTTGCCAACTCTATGCTCCTATCCAAAGTTTGGTTTGGAGCCCACGCCATCCCCTTCTCCCCAAGCTTCTTCAAATCCCTGTATGCTTTGCTACAAGGTTGGCTTTGGTCAGGCCGCCCTCCACCAGTACGGCTAGAGGTCATGTTTGGCCCTCATCATCATGGTGGCATGGGCCTACTTGACTTCAAAGCCCATGCCGCCAAGATCCTTGGCACCTGGATTGCGGCCGTCACTGCTCCTACACTCCCATCCCAACACTGGTCCCGCGCAGCCCGCTCCAACTTCTCCCGAGCCTTGGGCCTCAACAATCCATCAAACCCCCACTCCCTGATGAAATACCTCGCATCACACACATCAGCCACAGGTCCTCACGGGACCAAAACCCACTACAAACGAATCCTACTCTCCATGCGAAGCGCAGAGTGGAGAATTCGTATTAGTGGACATACAACCCGAAGAGGCCGCCCCTCTCCTCAGTTCACACAAGAGGTACAGGGGCTACCCATCCATGATGGCGTGATCCCCATTCGACCCCAAGTCCTATCCAGGGTGGACTACCTGGACATGATGGACATCCCTTATTCCACTGAGACCCAAAAGACTATCTGGAAATACGCACACCATCCTCTGTTGCAGCCTCAAGTCCGCTCCCATGTGTGGCGCTGCCTGAGGCGGGTGTATCGTACAGCTGAGCGCTCTAATGCTTTACACTCTTCCTGTGTCGTGTGTGGCCAGTATGGAACGCTGTTTCACCGCCTGGAGAAGTGCCCCACCTCTAATGTAATATGGCGCGAAGTCCAACGTCTGCTAGGCCAGGATCAAACACATCCCTTCAGTCTGTCAAGAGATATGTTTGCTTCATCAATGGCCTCCCCCTCCCACCCTCCCTTCGTGCTCTGGTGGTTGCAATCGCCATGTGGACTATCCACACAATTGTCTTGGATGCCATCGCCGGATCCATCTTCACCCTCCCTGAAGCTGTCCACAGATTCCGGTCTCATTTAGTGGATCACTTTCAAGCGTGGATGTTTGGATATCTCCCACCACGTCGCCGGCAGCTGGTCTCCTCCTGGTTCCCAGTCTGGTTCATCAAATCAGACCCCTTCCTCCACACGTGCTCAATAGTGGCTACGCCCCCTACACACGTTCCCTCCCCTTCCCATAAGTGGCATTCCCGCTGGCAACAAGAGATAGCATCGCTTCTCTGGGGTGCCTCACCTGGTACTAAGTTTTGTCTCGTCTGAGTCATATTTGGAAGTGTCCATCCCATGGTCGGCCTTCCCCACAATAAATTTAAAATTTAAAGTGCTCTTTCTTTTAATCATAAATGGAATTCCTCAGTCACAAGGTCTTGAAAGATGGTATCTAGCCCAATCCTGGACAAAGTTGACGCCATCAAGAAGATGCCACGCCCCCAGAGCCTTAAGGATATTCAGGTATCCCTGGGCATGGTGGGCTATTATTATTACTTATACCTTGGTTTGCCGACCTAGTTGAGCCTCTGTTTTATCTCCTGCGAAATAATGTGCCCTTCGAATTGCAGCCTGAACAAGAGCAAGCATTTAATGCAATATGGAACACACTTTGTACTAAAACCCTTTTTATTCATGCGCATTTGATTGACTTTTATTGATATTCACAGATGTGATTTATGTCACCGTTGGGGACACCTTAGCCCAGCATGATAAAATCAGGTCAATTTTCCAGTAGCTTACTTTAGCAAGACCCTGAGAAACCCAAACGCAACTATAGAGTTATTGGGTGAGAGTGCCAGGCTGTTTTGTTAATGATCAAGTTCTTTTTGACCATACCTCTATGACGCTCACTTCACCATCCTCACTCACCATTCCTCGCTCCAATGGCTGCATTAATTGAAAAACCAGATGGCTGGTTAGTCAGATGGGCCTTAAGGCTGCAGATCTACAATTTCACTATAGTTCATAATGCAGTAGTGATTCACCAGAACGCTGATGGTCTTTCCAGGATGCCGATATTGGCCACTTTGACCCCTGAGGAGGAATGACTGTATGTTCTTACTGTTCTGCCAGACATTTGCCCTCTCAGCTACCAGATAAGAATGTTGTGGGTTCAAATCATCCAAGAAGGGAAAATAATGGATACACTAGTTCATGATAATAATATCGTTTAAAATAGTAATAATAATGAGGAATTTGGCCAAAAGACCCTTGCTGATTCTTGGTGGAACCCTGATAATTGGGGTAATACTAGTTCATTTACATTTTAGGTAATTAACCTGAAGTTTAGCAGTCAGATTACTCCAACTTCACAGCGGACTATGGGACGTCCATCAGAGGAGATCTCCCCAGCCTCTACCAGTCCCAATACAGCACCTATATGGGGACCACCCCTTTTATAGGTGTGGCCAGGTTCCCCCAAGGTAAAATAATTTTCAAGAAAGAGAATGGCTTGAATATAGTAAGTCATTACCTCACAGTTACATCCTACCCTAAAATAATTCCCCATTCATCATTCCGCTTAAATGAAGCAAGTTTTCTGAGCTTCAATATGCCAACTTCACATATTTCCTTTTTGGACTAGTCTAAGCTATTCTGAACTTATTATTGAATTTCCCTTGAGCCTTGATACAGTTAAATACTGAATGATCCAAGATCGAGAGGGAAGTTTTTATCTTATCCCTGGTGCCTAAGAAAAACTTAAAAACCCTTAACTTTTTAAGTTTTATAAGTATAATATTTTTATTATATTCGTGGTATCAAACCCTTATTGTAAGATTTGGGTGAAATAAGCACCAAGCGAGTATCTACAGAACCAAAAAACCAACAATTGGTGCTTTCTACAGGGGGCACCTGTATACATCAAAATGACTTCTATTCCAGGAACAAAGGCTATCTGCTTTAGAAAACCAACTATCCAGTGCTTTGGCTTGTCTCAAAAGGCTTGAGCAGCACACTCCTCAAGGCCCTTATGGGCCCTACCCTATTATTATCAAACCTCCGTTCAGAGACAAGTTCACACCTGGTGAAGGCAGTATTGCCTCCTTCCTTTATGTTTATGAATCTGAGATGGAAGGAGCAACTGACCTTTAAAAACCAAGTTTATTTTTCCCTTCTTGAGTCAGATGGCTCAAGAGATCATGGTTCCTCAAATGATTACACATACCACCTGGGCGGAGATTAAACAAGCGTTAATTGATGAGTTTGGTTTCATGCAAAGTTTGCAACATTAAATCAGGCCTTTATGTGCCTTATCCTGCAAGAGGGAGAATTCGACCCCCTCATTTGTTGAGCAATTCTATAGCAAAGCTCAACCTCTGTTGCTGGCCAAAATGCTCCCACTAGATGATGCTATTACTACTATAGTGGCTAGCTTGGCGTCATATCCCTCTTTATCCATGCATATCTCCTCAGTTAATCATACCTTTAAAACGGTACAGGATATCAAAGAGGCATTACTAGCAGTAGTTGACTTCTATGAATCTGAACCTCTGCAAAAAGCTCCAAAGCGAGAATCAACTCTGACCCCTCCAGCCTCTTCCATGACTTTATCCCTATGGAGCTCAGCTTCTGAAGCACTGTAGCGACAAATACTCCCCCCATGTGAGGATAGCCAGGAAATATTGGCAGTTATGGGGTAGCTCTCCCCTCTAGCTTCAGGTTCAAAGTTCAGTCATTGAATTAAATTATTGCTTTGCCTGGTTCCTCTCTTGCCAAGCAGTCTACCAAGGTGAATAACGCATTACACCCGCCTAAGCCTCTGTAACAATCATCCTCACCCTTAACTTTGGCCGCCTCTAGTTCAAAACCTGCCTTTATGAGGCAGCCCAAGCTGATCACTACTAAGACAAACTTCAAAGACATTACACTTTCAAACGTCTCCCAAAATCTGGTACAGCTACAATGCTCCCTTTGAAAATGCAAACCGGTAGATGAGAGTGATAAAGCCCTCCCCTGTGAGGAAATTAAGCCAGCTCTTCCGCCTCCTTTTATTAACTCGTTGAGGTGCATTGACAATCCCTCTGATGATGAGTCTGAAGGGGGTGGTGAAGACGCAAGCTACTATGTTTTGTAGCTATAATGAAAGTGCAGGTTCATGATAGGTTGAGGCCTGAACAGATTGATATGGCCATAATACCTCGATGAACTTATCTTCAACAGTTGTTGAGGTTTTCAGAGGTTTTCATTACTTCTAGTGATGCTGACCAGCTTATTGAGACAGTGTTCCGCTTTACTCAGCAATTCATACCCTCAAATCTTATAAAGGATAACTATCCTGCGATTATCCAACGCCTTGCCTCCACTCTCCGTTTGAAGGAGGTCCTCTCCCTCCCCCTACTTTCAGTACCACCAAACCAAGGTTGAGGTTGTTATCAATAAATTGCGCGTTCTAACCATCTTTGATATGAGTGCACTAGTGAACGTGGTCTCTTCAAGGCTCATCAAGAAAATTAAGTTGCCTAACCTGGACTATTCACATGAGTTTGAAACTGCAGGGCCTATATATGAGCTATTGGAGCCTACCCTTCTCTACCCATACAAATTGGAAAGCTCCTACTGGCTTCCCCGCTGTAGCATCAACCAATAACGCCTACAACCTACTCATTGACACGCAATTTATTATTGAGGTATGACGGAATCATCAATATGAAACAGGGATTTCTCTCTCTTCTAAACTATGAAGTTCCTCTAGTCTTTACAAATGATGAGCCTAAGAAGAAGGAATATAAATGCGTAGTTGAGTGTTCTTCTTCCGCCCTCACCCTTATGTATACCACATCAGGCAGAAACACTAAAAATCTGCCTGACTCTGTGGATGATTCAGAGGACATTCCATTGTATGCGTCAGAGGAGGTAGTAGTCAAATTGGGTGAACAAAAGGTGATAGACACCAAAATTACTATGCAAATCCCCTGCAACTGCCTTCTGCACTTAACAAGCATTGATGGAATAAGCCCTTTGTAACCTTGGGTGTTGCCAGGTATCTTAGATCCTGCCTACCAGCGACCTATCAACCTTCTGCTGGGGAATCTCACTAAAAATTACATGGTTGTAAAGAAGCATCAAGAGATTGGAAAAGCCCTGTTGCTTTCCATTGACAACATCCACCAAGTCCATTATATTGAGTCTATGCTAGATATGGGACTACCCACTGACCAAATAATATGCGCTTTGCCCAACGTTCATATTTCTGATGATCTAACTCCCAATGAACTTAATAAAGTTCATTTCTTATTGGAATCATATAGTGATTTCTTCTCCAAATCTGATATGGACTATGGGCATATGAAGGGCTGGTGACACACCATTGATGTTGGTGATGGCAAACTTATTTGATCCAAGCCTTATCAGAAATCAAAAGTTGATGAGCTCCAGATGAGGATAGAGCTTAAAAAGCTACTGGACGCAGGGCTGCTAGTGCCGTCACAAAGCCCTTGGTCATCCCCGCTGTTATTAATAAAAAAGAAGAATGGTGGACATCAAGTAGTTATGGACTACCGCAAGATGAATAACCTCACCAAGAAGGACAGCTACCCAATACCACAACTTGATGATGCGCTGGCCCAACTCTCTGGGTCCAAGTTCTTTCTGCCATGGATTTGGCTAGTGGATATTGGCAAATGGACCTTTCTCCGCAAGACCAGGAAAGTGTGCACTTATCTGCAGTGAGGGTCTTTTCCATTTTACCCAATTACCACAAGGGTTGTGCAATGCACCCACATCTTTCTAGCATTCAATGGATCACATATTACAGGATATAAAGCTTAGTTTCGTAATTGTATATCTAAACAAAACCACCATCTTCTCCTGAACCTTTAATGAGCACCTTTCTCATTTAAAGTAAGTTTTCCAACATTTGTGGGCCTCTCACATTAATCTGAAGCCCTACAAATGTACATTCTTCCAAAAGATATTGGACTTTCTGGGTCACGCCATCTCCTTAGATGGGATCCAGCCACTCCAAGATAAGGCTGAGGCGATATCCAAGATGCCTGCCTCCAAAACCCTCTGTGATATTCAGGTGTTTTTGGCATGATGGGGTACTACCATCAACTTATCCCCGAATTTTTGCTCAGCTCAGTGAGCCCCTCATACGCCTTCTAACTAAAAACACCCCTTTCTATTGGGGAGTGGAACAACAAGCTGCTTTTAAACACTAAAAAAGCTGCTGCAGAAATTGCCAATACTGCTCCACTCTATTATAGTAAACCTTTTATGCTGTTTACTGATGCTTTCAATTAAGCAGTTGGAGCTATCTTGGCCCAACTGGATGAGCATGAGGTTGATTACCCCGTTTCATATTTCAGCAAGATTCTTTTAAAGGTAGAACGCAATTTAAGCGTCACTGAGAAGGATTTCTTGGCCGTCTTGCTTGCTGTTAAACACTATCATCCTTTCTTATATGGGACCCTGAAATAAAGTGATTACTGACCACGCCTCTTTAAAGTGTTACAGAATATGCTGGATCCCACTGGGCGGTTGGCATGCTAGGCTTTAAATGCTCCAGCGCTATGATATAACCATTATACACTGAGCTGGTACAAGCCACATGAATGTCAATGGGTCAACTTGGCTGCACATTCTTCACTTAGATGTTAGTGAAGCAGAGTGACTACATGATCTTTTAATGACCCCTGATGCTTGGGAGGATGAGGACAAACCAGTTCAGAAGATGCTAGCTCGCCATTCCCATAACATGAAGGTGGATAATGGACATCTATACAAGAAAGTGGGGGTGAACTGGTTACCCTACCTCCGATTCTCAGAGCGAGTACCTGTTATTATGGAGTTTCATGCCCTCCTAGGTCATAGCAGAGTGCGGAAAACGTATGAGTGGGTAAAAGAACGCTACTATTGGGAGGGAATAATGGAGACCATCATCAAAGTCTTGGATGCCCGTCTGACATATAAATAGCAATCTAGCTTCAAAACTAGTATCATTATCAACCTACCATTCCTCAACAGCCTTTCCACACAATAAGTCTCAACGTGGTTGGCACTCTACCTCAGACCACTGGTGGAATCAATTTATCCTAGTAGGAATTTATCACTTTACTAAATGAGTTGAGGCTGTGGCTATCTCAGCCCAAACAACAAAAGCCATGGCCACTTTCCTTCATTAGTATATCTTTACCTGACATGGTTGCCCCAAGTGTTACTTTGCAATAATGGTAAAAACTTCAAATCTAGAGTGGTAAAGATTCTGGCAACTTCCATGGGTGCACAACAGCTCTTTTCAGCCTCCTACAATCCTTCAACCAATGGCACCGTGGAAAGAGCTAATGAGACCTTAGTCTCTATATTATAAAAATGGCCACTTTGGATCCCCTTCAATGGGATCAGTACTTACCTAGTGCCCTCATGGCCTACCACATCAGTTACTACCAGATCCTTAAGATGTTTCCTTTCCATGTGTTGCAAGGATGGGAACCTGGGGTGCCAGTATTATTGACAAAAGACATTTTCACTGATAGGACTGACTCTGAGCAAGCCATGGGAAATTTGCTCAGCACATTATTCAGCTACAATCTGAGGTGATGACTAACTTGGCCAAGACTGTCACAAAAGAGGATCAAGCCACTAATGAGCTACAGCCTCTCTTCCTTCCTTTTAAGTATCTGACTTGGTGCTCTATTATCGCAATTTTATCACCCCTAGAAGGGATAAACTCAGGTCCATTTGGGAAGGCCCTTTTGTAGTCACTTACAAGTGAGGAGAGGAGTACTTCATCAAACCCCTGCTACCGTAGTTACTATTAATCAAGTTCATGGCCAGTTTAAAAACCCTATTCTCCCCCAACATTCTTGAGGGGGTGATGTTGGACATTTGCCCTCTCAGCTACCAGATAAGAATGTTGTGGGTATAAATTGGCTGAGAAGGGGAAATATCAGATATTTATTAGTTTGTGATATTAATATTATTTTAAATAATAATAACAATAATAATAATAAAATAATAATAATAATAATATTTTTATTTGAGGTGAACTGCCCTTGGGACAAATATGCCACACCGAAGAGAGGGGAGAGAATATAAAATGAGGGGGCTGTGACCTAAACCCATTTACTGGGGGAGAACGTCGTGGCTAGTGTTCCCATAGAACCTGGTGGTGTTGGAGGGGGTTCACTTGGGCTGCTCGATAAATTTACACTGTTAAGGCAGGTTTGCATTTCCATGTCAACAGTTAGGAAGGGGAGCAGAAGCCAGCTCTGCACCATCCTCTGAAGTCAGCGTGGAGTCGCTTCACCAAACAGCCAAATATTAAATGATTCAATTATATTTTTGTTAAATCAATTGCAAATATTGACAGGATTTGGGCCAAATTATAAATTACCTTGAGATAAATCATATGAATTGTCCATAGGAATAATACAAAAATAACTGTTTGGAGAGATTCTGGGATTGGTGAGTCAATATTAAGTACCATGAAATTTAAAAATTGAACAGAGTTTGGTGGGTATGCTTGGGTGCCATCAGTGGCTACACTAGTTTCCATACAATCTGGGCCGTCGGGCACTCTTTCAACCTATGCAGCAGGGTGTCTTTAGCGCCACATACTTTACAGAATTCCAGGGTTGAGTTGGACTGGTCAGCTTTTTGGTAGGCCCTGTGTAAGCATCACCAGACATGCGCTCTAGTTTTTGGGTGAAGTAAATGGTGGGTCACAAATTTCCAAATTTTTTTTGAGTTTTTTATTGTCATATAGCTGATCATTATGGTCCAGGAGGTCAATACGGGCTAGGGTTTGTGCTCTTGGTGGGGGGTATTCCACCACTGAGACTCATGCACCCCTGCCTTCCTGAGCGTAGGTATGGTTTACAAACCCTCAACTGCGTTGCCCTCTTGTGATGCTGAGAGGGAACAGCCATGCATCTCAATGGATGGTCTTCAGTACCGCACAAGAGAAGCTTGAGGACTGGTGTGGGCCATGGGCATTCAGATTGGCTGCCAGGTAGGACAGGAGGGTGTTCTGTACTGTGGGGTTGGCTAGATTGAGGTCCCTGGCCAGGTTGATGCATGTGGCGTGTGACCAGTGGTTTGGTTCAGGGGTTGGGCTTGTCACTCTAACTATCCACTTACCAAATATCTTGTCTGATTGAGCGATGTGGTCAGTGAGGCCTAGGCCTCCTTCTGTTCATGGTCCATGGAGCAGGCTATTTGTATTAAGGCTCTTCAGCCTTCCCACAACCATAACTGCAATAATGCCCTGATGCATTCATGGAATTCTGAGGAGAAGAGGATGATTGCTGCTGGGAACTAGAGGATTGGAAGCAGGAGGGAATTCACAACTGTGACTCACCCCATGAGTCCCGTTTGCCTTCCCTGAGGGAGGCAATGTGGGACGCAAGCTTCCAGATGGGCCCATCCTCAATCCTGGGTAGGTCCAGCCCATTGGGGCTCAGGGTGATGCCCAGGTGTTGCACTGGGCCACCCAAAGGTAACACTCTGAACAGAACCTGGATTCTGCCCAATTTTTTGTTTTTTGTGGATTTTGGAGGGTGGTGAGGTGGACCTTTTGTGCTGAAAAATTGTATGCATTTCACCAAATAAATTTACTTTTAATTTGATTTAATTTGATTTTTGAGTTGTTGCTTAAGTTCACCTTGATTCTTTTTGATTTCCGCGTTAAATTATACAAATTATGTGGATTTGGCTGAGGAATTAATTCGCCACCAGTTACATCATCCTGGCGATATACAGAGACCTGCAATTAAGGTCTCAACTTTTGATTGGCATAATAAAATTGTTTAAATTAGTTTGATTGGACTCTGAGGCTTCAGAATTTCGTATAAAGTTATTCAAATTGATTTCAGCAGCTCAGCCACTTGATTTGTCACCAATTATATCATACTTGGTGATGATCTGAGACCTGCAACTAAGGTCTCAACTGTTGATTAGTGGAATTAAATTATCTGAATTATTTAAATTAGTGTCTGAGACAAAATAATTGTGCATTAAATTATCTAAATTAATTTTGTCAGAGCAAGGGAGGATACCCCAGTGGTAGTATGGACCCTCTACCACTGCCTCCCGAGTTCGATCCCAGTAATGGACTTTGGATAGGGGACAATTTTGACTGTGTTGTTTTTGCGCGCCAATGCCCCAAACTGAGATAGCAAATAGCAAAGGTGGTCCATGGAGTTCCTGGCCTATCATACGCCGCGCATGGAGTTATTCCAGGTTTTATCCTCCTTTCCCATTTTCTTCACTTCCCTAATTGGTGCGGTATTGTCCTCAGGTTGGCCCACCTCAAATAAAATTAAAATTAAAACTTTGTCAGAGCGGCTGACTAATTCAGCACCCATTACATCATCCATGGCAATGTGCTGAGACCTGCAATTAAGGTCTTGATCATTGATTGGTGTAGTGAAATTATTTAAATTGATTATTAGATTCCAAGACATTGGAATTGTGTGTTAAATTGTATAAATTGGTTACATCAATTTGGCCCATTGATTCAATGCCAATTCCATCATTTTTCAGTGAGTTCTGAAGCCCGCAATTAATTTCAGTACTTACCTGCTTATCAAAACTGGTTTTTGCATTCAAATTTGGGTCAGCTGATGTAATGATGACGTCATTGTCAATATCAGCAGCCAGCTCCTGATTCATTGCTTTTGAGACACATCTGACTTCTGAACTTTCTGAATGCATTTTTTAGCGCTCATAATCTATTTTTTTATGCTTTTTCTTATTAGCCATGACGTCAGTCTTCCTCAAATGGCCACGGCGCCAGGTATATAAGGCCCAGTTGTCACCCACCCCAGATACCATTTCCAGCAGAGTGGGGGTGACAGGAGGCAGGGTGGCTCTGGCCGGGGCCAGTTGGCAAACCCTAGTTTGGGTTTTGCCACCCCAGGTTGGCTGGGTGATTTTCACACCACTGACAGGTAAGATCTCCATTTTTGATTTGTTAATCCTTACATTGCTATCAGATTCATACTGGTTGATGATTGACTCAGTTTCTCCAAGTCTTCTGAGCCTGCAATTACTATGACTGCATCATCAGCATATACCAGAGCTTTCAGTGGTAGCTGCCCATGCATGCAAATGCCTTCCAGCTCTGCCTCTGATACCTTCAACACTGGGTCAAAAGCCAGGTTGTACAGCAGGGGCTCAATGGGTCCCCTTGCCTCACCCCACATTGCAGTGATATTTTGGCTGACTGGAATCTGGGGCCTAGAACTGACATGTTTGTCATAGTCATTTGCTTCATCGCCCAGTCAATGAATTTTTGCGTCAGGTGTGCTATCTCCATACAATGGTGTAGGTATGACCAGTCTACTCTGTAATAAGTTCTCTGTTGGTCTAGGAATACTGATGCTCCACTGGAGTTTTACTGGGTGATGCTGGTGACTGTGTGGATGTTGTCCCAGACGCTCCTTCCAGGGATAAAACCGTGTTATTTCACTGAGATCACGTACTTCCTGATGGAACCCGGATGATGTGCCAGGATTTTTGAAAGCAGTTTGGTGTTAAAATTAATCAGCGAGATTGGCTGCCAATTATCGAGTAAATTTGTGTCACCTTTCTTGTGAAGGAGAACAAGCAGGGCCTCATCCCCTCCAGGCATCAGCTTGGTCTCATCCAAGTATCAGTTGAGCTCAGTAAGGAGGATGTGGCTGAGGAGGTCTGGGAATATCAAAATCAGTTTTTACGGAATCCCATCAGGTCTTGGGCTCTTCTACCAGGGAAGGCTCTTGATTGCCACATTGAGCTCCTCCTTCGTTATTGGTGATGTGAGGGCTGATGTGTCCAGGGTCGGGGGTGGCTCCACCCTCACAAGGAAGGACTTTATGTCCTGAGGTAAGGCGCCCTTGTTTGAGTATAACTTAATATAGTATTCATGGGCTATGTCAGCTAGTGCATCTGGGGAGTATGCTATGGTGCCATCTTGTGCAGCCAGAGCATCGCATTAGGTTTGAGATTTTCAGGCGGTGAACTGACACATGAAGAATCTGGATGATTTTCCCCCTCAGCCACCAATTTTGCTCCCACCTGTAATGCAAGCCGTTCCTGGGCTTGCTTGCCGAGACCTTGGATCTTGAAGGTCAGCCAAACCCATTCCCTCATCCAATTGGTGCTGTGGCCTGCTTGGGGGGCATTCCTCTTGAGATGTGCTCATTGGTTGATTGCCCTTTGGAGAGCTGATGCCTCAGCCACGTGCCTCCTGGAGGATATACGTTTTGTGGCGGTGACCATTTCAGCTTTCAGGCATCTCCAGGTCTGGATTGATTCTTCTCTGAGGGGGTCCCTCACATCACTAGCCAGGGTTCATAATTCTAACCAGTGGGTGAAGTCAGCGTTAGATACAGTTTAAGGTTGAATCTTCTCCCAGTTTTTTGGCGTGGTTGTGCCTGAAGCTCTGACCTCAAGGTAATCCTTACCCAACTGATGGTCTGAGTGGGTGACACTAACTGTCTTGAAGTTTTCTACCATACACTTGAGGGTCGCCAGGATTCAGATTAGGTCGACACATGTCATTGAGAGCAGCTCACCCTTCTGAAATGTGGCCTTGTCATGTGCTCAAGGGTTGGCACATCCTTTGGGTGTTCATCAATGACCCCCAATGCAGCCATGAGCGACGCGAGTTCCTGGTGTCTGCGGGGATGATCAATGTCTGGGGGACATCTGTCTGTGGCTCTTGTGAGCCAGCAGTTCATGTCCTTTAGGAGGAAGCTGTTTTCTGGTAGTGGTAAATTGGCCACCTCTTTGAAGAAGTTGGCGCGGTCGCTGGGATGTTGGGGGCATAAGTATTGACTAGGGTGTACTGATTTCCCTGCCAGGTGATCGTGATGTCCAGGACATTCCTCCCTAGGTGATCAGTTGAGGATGTGATGGTGATGCCCCTGCCTGGTTTGATCACAAACCCGCAGAGGGTGGACCAAGTTGAGAAGTTTGGGAGGAGCATCCAGGTCCACTCGGGCTCCTCCCCCTCAGGCAGTGACTCTCCTGGATTGCCAGGATGTCAGCTGGAGGGTTTTGAAGGTGCTGAATTTTCTTGGCCCAGGACATGGCAGCCTTCAGCCCTGCGATATTAAATGTCCCTATTGTGATCAGATTACCTAATCCTTCCAATCTGCCTTAATCAGATAGTTCTGGGCCATTTGACCCAGTTCTATCACCATTCAAGCGATTTGAGCTTCGAGTACCCATTTGGGAGCTCTGCGCCACTGAGCTGAGCTGAGGCAGCGCCCGCTCTATCAGTAGCTGGACCATCTTGAAAAATTTTGTAGCCCTTGTTCTGAGAGTTTTTTTGTTGAGACCACAGGTAGGTGATTGGAGTTGTGAACTCCAGCCTGTTCTAGCGCCAGTTCATTTCCTGCTCCCATGGGCTGCATCTGTCCCTGTGTTGCTGCCTGCATCTGCTGGTTTGCTGTCTTCTCCATCAGCTCTTCAGGGGTCTCTCTCAGGATCTTGAAACAGTTTACATTTCCAGCATTATTAGTTTTCAGGATCTGATTCACTTTTTTTGCTTTCTCAGCCCTTGCTCTGGCCTCTGCTCATCACTTCGCTTTCTTCTATGCTTTTTGTTGTTTGGTGGTGACCAGTTTGATGATCTGATACTCGCCATGTTCCCCATTTTAATGGGGTTGTTACCACCTTAAGTTTACCAAAATTTTCATCATTTTTATCCATTCCTCAGGGTCCTCTCCTCCTGCTGCTTGCCTACAGCAGAGAATGCATGGGACTAATGCCCAAGTGCCTGGCAGTGCTGGCAGATGGGAGGAGCCTCTCTGAGGTGACTTTAAAGGGGTTGGATGCTTGTCCTTCTGGCAAGATGAACTGTGCAACACATGGGATCAGGTTGGGATCAGCTTTTACTTCAGGCTTGGTGTCAATAGGTTTGATCGCCTTTTTACTGCAGAGTTACAGCATGAGGTGGAAGCGCTGCAGCTCAAACTGCTTTACTCTTCCATACTCCTAAAACCCTTTGATTAGCTCCGTTTCAATGATGTCATGAGGGAGATCAGTTGGGAGATCTTTGAAAGAGATGAAAAGGTCATTCTCCTTATTCCAGTGGGTACAGTGTACCTTAATGCAGTGGGGCACACCTTTGATGGTTACCTTGAATTATGACCTTTGCTGCGGCATCTGCCTGCTCTGCTGTGGCGAAGCTAATATCTATAAATTTCTTGACAGAATTCTTGCTTAATAAAAAAGGCATTTTGAAATAAATTTTTCTTTTCTCAGTGATTGCCAACAAGATCTCCGTGTGTTCAAGCCTGAAGTTCACTCTAACCCCATGTTTAACAGGGGAGGAGGGGAGTGAGTGGCAGATACTATTGTAGAGCATACGCTGGTGTAGCATTTTCAAGTACCTTTAAGTGGGGACTTGCATCTGTCATTTGGTCTGATTTGCATGGCTAACCAGGAGCTCCTTGTGGGAGAGTTTGATGTCCTTGGGGAATGACATGTTGGTGGAATTACCACCTTTTGTAATGTTCGCCTAGGACTTCTGATTGGAGTTGTGCATCATTTACTTCTTTACTGATTATTGAATTTTTGAGTTCAACTTGAATCTTCCTTCACTCTATAAAAGTGACGCTTAGGAGAAAGAAAAGCAATAATAATAATTTTATAATTTTTTATTTGAGGTGGACCAACCTAGGGACTGATATGCCACATCAAAGAGAGGAGGGAAAAAGTGAAATAAAAGGGGGCCATGACCTAAGCCCAAGTACCAGGGGAGAACGTCATGGCCAGTGTTCCCATGGGGCCTGGCGGTGTTGGAGGGGGTTCACTTGAGCTGCTTGGTATAATTATACGGTTGGACCAGGTTTGCATTTCCAGGTCAATGGTTAGGAAGGGTAGCGGAAGCCAGCTCTGCACCATCCTCTGAAGTTGGCGCGGAATTTCTTCACCAAACAACCAAATATTGAACGCTTTAATTATATTTTTGTTAAACTGATTGCAAATCTCAACAGGATCTGGGCCAGATTTTGAATTGCTTTGAGGAAAATCGTGCGAATTGTCCATAGGGACAATGCAAAAATAACTGCTTGGAGAAATTCTGGGATTGGTGATTTAATATTAAGTGCCATATAATTTGTGATTGGACAGAGTTCGGTGAGTATGCAGTTGGGTGCCATCAGTGGCCACGCTAGTTTCCATACAAGCTGGGCTGTTGGGCACTCTTTCATTTTATGCAGCAGGGTGTCTTTTGTGCTGCATACTCTGCAGTGCTCCTGGGTTGAATCAGACCACTTGCTGTTTGGTAGGCCCTGTGCAGGCATCACCAGATGTGCGCCCTGATTTTTGGGTGAAATAGATCATGGGTTGCAAATTTCCAAAAAAATTGAGTTTTTTCATCATATGGTTGATCATTATGATCCAGGATGTCAATACGGGATAGGGTTCATGCTCTTGGCGGGGGGTATTCACCACTGAGACTTGTGTGCCCCTGCATTCCTGGGTGTAGGCATGGTTTGCAAACCCTCAACTGCGTTGCCCCCTTGTGATACTGAGAGGGATCAGCCACGCATCTTGATGAATGATCTTCAATACTGCATGGGAAAAATTCAAGGACTGGGGTGGGCTGTGGGCATTTGGATTGGCTGCCAGGTAAGACAGGAGGGTGTTTTGGGCTTTGGGATTGGCAAGTCTGAGGTCCCTGGCCAGGTTGATTCGTGCAGTATGCGACCAGTGGTTCATTTTGGGGTTTGGGCATGTTACTCTGTCTATCCACTTACCAAAAATTTTATCAGATTGGGTGACATGGTCAGTGAGGCCTAGGCCTCCTTCTGATCTTTGTCTGTGAAGCAGGCCAATTTGTATCAGGGCTCTTCTGCCTTCCCACAACCATGACTGCAGTAAGGCCCTGATGCTGTCATGGAAGTTTGAGGAGAAGGGAATAACTGTGGCTGGGAACCAGAGGATTGGAAAAAGGAGGGAATTTGTGACTGCGACTCGCCCCATGAGTCCCATTTGCCTCCCTCTGAGGGAGACAATGCGGGATGCGAGCTTCCAGATGATCCCATCCTGATCCTGGGCAGGTCTGGCCTGTTGGGGCTCAGGGTGATGCCTAGGTGTTTCACTGAGATGCCCAAAGGCGTCACCCTGAATGGGGCCCAGATTCTGCCCAGTTTTTTGTTATTTTTGGATATTAGGGGGTGGTGGGGATGGTCAGTGTGTGCTGGCAAATTGTATGCATTTTGCCAAATAAATTTGATTTTCATTTAAAGTATAATTTTTTTGAGATTTTGCTTCCGTTCACCTTGATTCTTTTTGATTTTCACATTGGACATTGTGAGTTATACAGATTTGGCTGGAGAAACAATTCGCCACTGGTTACTTCATCCCCTGCAATGTGAAGAGCCTGCAGTTGAGGTCCTGACTTTTGAGTAGGTAGGATAATTTTTTTAAAATTATTTTGATTGGGCTCTGAGCTTTTATAATTACATGTAAATTGATGCAAATCAATTTTGGCAGCTTGTCCACTTGAATCATCACCGATTATGTCAACTCAGCCATGGTCAGAGACCTGCAATTAAGGTCTCAACAATTGATTGGTGTATTTAAATTATTCAAATTGCCTATATTGGATTCTGAGACATCAGAATCATGTATGGAGTTATTTAAAGTAATTTTATCAGGGCAGCTGGCTGATCCTTCATTAATTACATCATACTCTGTGGCAATCTGAGACCTGCAATTAAGGTCTCAGTTTTAGATTTGCTGTATAAAAGTGTCTAAATTGTTTGACTTAATGCTTGAAACTTTGGTGTTTGCATTAAATTATTTGAATCGATTTTATCATTTTGGCTGTTTGACTCACTGCTGATTCCATCATTTTTAGGTGAATTCTAAAACCCATAATTAATTTTATCCCTTACCTGCTTATCTAAACTGATTTTTGCATTTAAATTTGAATCCGCTGATGTGATGACAATGTCATTATTGACATCAAAAGCTGGCTCCTGATTTGTCACATCTACAACCAATCCAACTTTTGATTTTTCTGTATGCATTTTTTGAATATGTAATTTGGTCAGTTTCACTTCTTCTGACTCACCATAACGTCAATCTTCCTTGGACTTCCACAGCGCCGGGTATATAAGGCCCTGTTGTCACCCACCCCAGCTACCATTTCCAGCTGAGTGGGGGTGGCAGGTGGCAGGGTGGCTCTTGCAGGGCCAGTTGGCAAACCCTGGTTTGAGTTTTGCCACCCCAGTTTTTTAGCTGGGTGATTTTCATGCCACCAACAGGTAATATCTCCATTTTCAATTTGTTAATCCTTGCATTGCTAGCAGATTCATACTGGTGATGATTGACTCGAGTTTCTCCAAGTCTTCCAAGATTGCAATCCCTATGACTGCATCATTGGCGCATGCCAGAGTTTTCAGTGGTGGCTGCCCGCGCATGCTGATGCCTTCCAGCTCTGCCTCTACAGCCTGCAACACTGGGCAAAATTCCAGGTTGTACAGCAGGGAGCTCAACGGATCCCCTTGCCCCACCACACATTGCATTGAGATTTTGGCCAACTGGAACTCAGGGGCCTAAAACTGACATTTTTGTTGCCATCATTTGCTTCATTCCCAATTGATGAATTTTTGCAGCAGGTGTGTTCTCTCCATGCAACGGTGTAAGTACGACCAGTCTACCCTGTCATAAGCTTTTTGTTGGTCTAGGAATACTAATGCTCCACTAGAGTTTGACTAGGTGACATTGGCCAACATATGGAGTTGTCCCAGATGCTCCTGCTGGGGACAAATCCGTGTCAGTTTGTCAAGATCACATTCCTTCCAATGGTCCCTAGACAACGTGCCAGGATTTTTGAAAGCAGTTTGGAGTCGGAGTTTATCATTGAGATTGGGCGCCAGTTGTTGAGTGAATGTGTGTCTCCTTTTTTGTGAAGGAGAACCAGCAGGGCTTTGTACCCCCCAGGCATGAGCTTGGTCTCATCCAAGCATCTGTTAAGTGCAGCAAGGAGGATGTGGCTGAGGAGGTCTGGGAATATTAAGACAATTCGTATGGGATCCCATAAAGCCCTGGGCTCTTCCACCGGGAAGGCTCCTGATTGCTGCATTGAGTTCCTCTTTTGTTATTGGCACTGTGAGTGCTGACATGTCTAGGGTTGGGGGTGGCTCCGCCCTCGCAAGGAAGGACTCAATGTCCTGAGGTAAGGCGCCTTTGTTCAAGTATAACTTTGTGTAGTATTCATGGGCTATGTCCGCTAGCGGCTCTGGGGAGCATGCTATGGTGCCATCTTGCATAGCCAGAGCATCACATTGGGTTTGGGATTTCTGGGCGGTGAACTGATGCATGAATAATCTTGATGATTTTTCACCCTTGGCCACCACTTTTGCTCCTGCCTGTAACATGAGCCGTTCCTGTGCTTGCTTGCTTGCTGAAACCTTGGATTTTGAGGGTGAGCCAAACCCATTCCCTCGTCCAATTGATGCTGTGGCCCGCTTGGAGGACATTCCTCTCAAGATGTGCACATTGGTTGATCGCCCTTTGGAGCACCAATGCCTCAGCCACATGCCTCCTGGAGCATGCACATTTCGCGGTGGCAACCATTTCAGCCTTCAGGCGTCCCCAGGTCTGGATTGGGTCTTCGCTGAGTGGGTCCCTCACATCCCTAGCCAAGGTTCAGACTGCTAACCAGTGGGCGAAGTCAGCGTTAGCTACAGTTTGTGGGTGAATTATCTCCCATTTTGGGCGTGGCTGTGCCTGCAGTTCTGACCTCAGGGTATTCATTACAACAGATGGTCTGAGTGGGTGACACTAACTGTCTTGAAGTTTTCTACCATACACTTGAGGGTCGCAGGGATGCAGATCAGGTCAATATGTGTCATTGAGAGCAGCTCTCCCTCTCTGACGTGTGGCCTTGTCATGTGCTCAAGGGTTGGCGCATCCTTTGGGTGTGCATCAATGACCCCTAATGCAGCCATGAGTGATTTGAGCTCCTGGTGCCCATGGGGATGATCAATGTCCGGGGGCCATCTGTCTGTGGCTCTTATGAGCCAGCAGTTCATGTCCTCTAGGAGGAAGCTGTTTTCTGGTAGTGGTAAATTGGCCACCTCTTCAAAGAAGTTGGCGCGGTCGCTGGGATGTTGGGGGCATAAGTATTGACTAGGGTGTACTGATTTCCCTGCTATGTGATTGTGATGGCCAGGACTCTCCCCCTAGGTGATCAGTTGAGGATGTGATGGTGATGCCCCTGCCTGGTTTGATCACGAACCTGCAGAGGGTGGACCAAGTTAAGAAGTTTAGGAGGAGCATCCAGGTCCACTCGGGCTCCTCCCCCTCAGGCAGTGACTCTCCTGGATTGCCAGGATGTCAGCCGGAGGGTTTTGCAGGTGCTGAATTTTATTGGCCTGGGATGTGGTGACCTTCAGCCCTGCAATATTGAACATCGCTATTGTGATTGGATTGCCCAATATGCCCAATCCGCCTTAGTTGGATAGCTCTGGGCCATTTAACCAGTTCTATCACAATTTAAGTGATTTGAGCTTCAAGTACCCATTTGTATGCTCTGCACCACTGAGCTAAGCTGAGCGAGGCAGCACTCGCTCTATCAGTATCTGGGCCATCTTGAAAATTTTTGTAACCCTTATTCTGAGAGTTTTTTGTTGAGACCACAGGTAGGTGATTGGAGTTTTGAACTCCAGCCTGAACCAGCGCCAGTTCATTTCCCGCTCCCATGGGCTACATCTGTCCCTGTGTTGCTGCCTGCATCTGCTGGTTTGCTGTCTCCTCCATTAGCTCTTCAGGGGTCTCTCTCAGGATCTTGAAACAGTTTACATTTCCAGCATTATTGGTTTCCAAAATCTGATTCACTTTTTTAGCTTCCTCAGCCCTCGCTCTGGCCTCTGCTCATCACTTCACTTTCTCCTCTGCTTTGTATTGTTTGGTGGTGACCACTTTGATAATTTGATACTCGCCATGTTCCCCCAGTTGAATGGGGTTGTTGCCACCGGAAGTTTACCATTTTTTTCATCATTTTTATCCATTTCCTCAGGGTTCCTCCTCCTGCTGCTGGCCTACAGCAGGGCATGCATGGGCCTGATGCCCAAGCGCCTGGCAGTGCTGGCATATGGGAGGAGCCTTCTCTGGTGTGACTTTAAAGGGTTCAGATGCTTGTCCCTCTGGCAAGATGAACTGTGTGACACGTGGGATCAGGTTGGGATCAGCTTTTACTTCTGGCTTGGGGTCAATAACCATGATCGCCTTTCTGCTGCAGAGTTCTGGCATGAGGTGGAAGCGCTGCAGCTCAAACTGCTTTACTCTTCCATACTCCTAAAACCCTTTGATTAGCTCCGTTTCAATGATGTCATGAGGGAGATCAGTTGGGAGATCTTTGAAAGAGATGAAAAGGTCATTCTCCTTGTTCCAGCGGGTACAGTGTACCTTGATGCAGTGGGGAACACCTTTGACAGTTACCTTGATGATGACCTTTGCTGCGACATCTGCCTGCTCCACTGCGGCGAAGCTAATATCTACAAATCCTCAACAGAATTCTTGCTTAATAAAAATGGCATTTTTGAAATAAATTTTCTTTTTTCTGTGAATGCCAACAAGATCTCCGTGTGTTCAACCCTGAAGTTCACTCTAACCCCATGCTTAGCAGGGGAGGAGGGGAGTGAATGGCATATATTATTATAAAGCATATGCTAATGCAGCATTTTCAAGTACCCTTTGGTAGGGACTTGCATCTGTCATTTGGTCTGGTTTGCATGTCTTACTAGGAGCTCCTTGTGGGAGTGTTTGATGCCCTTGAAGAATGACATTTTGGAGGAATAACCACCCTTTGCAATGTTTACCCAGGACTTCTGATTGGAGTTGTGCAATTTTTCTTCTGTACCAATTATTAAATGTTTGAGTTTAACTTGAATCTTCCTTCGCTCTATAAAAGTGACGCTTAGGAGAAAGAAAAGCAATAATAATAATAATAATAATAATAATAATAATAACAATAATAATAAGGGGGTGGAAGGCGAGTTGGTAAGGGTGTACGGCTACCAACCTGAAGGTTGCAGTGCGGGTTCAATTCCCGCCCTTCACACATCAATCAGGGTGCCAGCCAAAGGAAGCTATTGGCGGTTAGTAGGTCTAATAACACGAAAACCTTACTTATGACGTAACCAGAAAAATTTGAGTCCTGATCCAGAGGTGGAAAAACTTTCTTCAGCGGAGTTGACCCTGTTCAGGTTTTATGTCATTTCTTTCTTTTGGTAATGCCTGTCCCCTGGTCAGCTTGCCTCAGTTAAATAAAAAAATAATAATAATTATTTTATTTGAGGTGGGCCAACCTTGGGACAATTATGCTAAACTAAAGAGAGAAGGAAAGAGAAAGTGAAATAAAGAAGCTGTGACCTAAACCTGAGTACTGAAAGAACGTCGTGGCCAGTGTTCCCATGGGACCTGGCAGTGTTGGAGGGGTTTGCTTAAGCTGCTTGGTAAATTCATGCTGTTGAGGCAGGTTTACATTTCCAGGTCGATGGTTAGGAAGAGTAGTGGAAGCCAGCTCTGCATCATCCTCTGAAGTCTGCGTGGAGTTGCTTCACTAAACAGCCTTTTATTGAACTTTTTAATGATGTTTTTGTTAAATTGGTTGCAAATGTTGATGGGATTTGGGGCCAAATTTTGAATTGCCTCGAGATAATTTTGTGTGAATTGTCCATAGGGACAATGCAAAAATAACTGCTTGGAGAAATTCTGGGATTGGTGAGTTAACATTAAGTGCCATATAATTTTAAAATTGGACAGAGTTTGGTGGGTATGCAGTTGGGTGCCATCAGTGGCCACATAGTTTCCATACAAGCTGGGCTGTTGGGCATTTTTTCAACCTATGCAGCAGGGTGTCTTTGCGCTGCATACTCTACAGTGCTCCTGGGTTGAATTAGACCACTCAGTTGTTTGGTAGGCCCTATGTAGGCATCGCTAAACGTGCGCCCTAATTTTTGGGTGAAGTAAATTGTGGGTCACAAATTTCCAAAAAAATTGAGTTTTTTCATCATATGGCTGATCATTATGGTCCAGGAGGTTAATATAGGCTGGGGTTTGCACTCTTGGTGGGGGGTATTCCACCACTGAGACTTGTGCGCCCCTGCATTCCTGAGCGTAGGTGTGGTTTGCAAATCCTCAGCTGCATTGCCCCCTTGTGATGCTGAGGGGGAACAGCCACACATCTCGATGGATGGTCTTCATTACTGCATGGAGAAGCTCGAGGCCTGGCGTGGGCTGTGGACATTTGGATTGGCGCCAGGTAGGACAGGAGGGTGTTTTGTACTGTGGGATTGGCTAGTCTGAGGTCCCTGGCCAGGTTTATAAATGCGGCATGTGACCAGTGGTTTGGTTGAGGGTTGGGCTTGTCACTCTAACTAACCACTTACCAAATATCTTATCCTATTGAGCAACGTGGTCAGTGAGGCCTAGGCCTCCTTCCATTCATGGTCCATAGAGCAGGCCTATTCATATTGGGGCTCTTCTGCCTTTCCACAACCACAACTGCAATAATGCCCTGATGCGGTCATGGAATTCTGATGAAAAGGGGATGATTGCTGCTGGGAACCAGAGGATTGGAAGCAGGAGGGAATTTACAACCGTGACTTGCCCTATGAGTCCCATTTGCCTTCCCCTGAGGGAGGCAATGTGGGATGCAAGCTTCCAGATGAGCCCATCCTCGATCCTGGGTAGGTCCAGCCCATTTGGGCTCAGGGTGATGCCCAGGTGTTGCACTGGGCCACCTGAAGGCACCACCCCAAATGGGGCCCAGATTCTGCCCAGTTTTTTGTTTTTTGTGGATATTAGGGGGTGATGGGGGTGGTCGTTGCATGCTGGCAAATTGTGTGCATGTAAATTGTGTTTTGGCCAAATAAATTTAATTTTATATTGATTTGTCTTAATTTTTGAGTTTTTGCTTCAGTTCACCTCGATTCTTTTTGATTTCCACATTAGACAGTGTGAATTATGCAGATTTTGCTGGGGAAATAAATCACCACCAATTTCTTCATCCCCAACAATGTGCAGAGGCCTGCAATTAAGGTCTCAACCTTTGATTGGTTTAATTGATTTATTTAACTTATTTTGATTGGGCTCTGAGGCTTCATAATTTCATATGGAATAATGCAAATTGGTTTTGGTGGCTCAGCCACTTGATTCATCACTGATTATATCATACTTGGCCATGGTCTGAGACCTGCAATTTAGGTCTCAACTGTTGATTGGTGGAATTAAATTGTTTAAATTATTTAAATTCGCGTTTGAGACATCATAATTATGCATAAAATTATCTTGTTTAATTTCATCATAGCGGCTGACTGATTTAGCACCAATTACATCATCTATGGCGGTGTGCTGAGACCTGCAATTAAGGTCTTGGTCATTGATTGGTGTAGCAAAATTATTTAAATTAAATATATTGGATTCTGAGACATTAGAATCATGCATTAAATTATCTAAATTAGGTTTGTCAGAGCCCTTGTCTGATTCAGCACCAATTTCATCATTCTCAGCAAAGATCTGAGACCTGTACTCAAGGTCTCAATTATTGATTGGTGTAAATAAATGATTTAAGTTGATTGTATTGAGTTCTGAGACTTTGGAATTGTGCGTTGAATTATTTAAATTGGTTACATCAGTTTGGCACATCAATTTGTTGCCAATTCCATCATTTCTGGGTGAAGTTTGAAACCTGCAATTAATTGCAGTACTTACCTGCTTGTCAAAACTGGTTTTTGCATTAAATTTTGGATCAGCTGATGCTTCAATGACATCATTGCCACTATCAGCGGCCAGCTCCTGATTCATTGCTTTTGAGATGCATCCAACTTCCAAACTTTCTTGAATGCATTTTTGGCACTTGTGATCTATTTTGTTATGCTTTTTCCTATTGACCATGACGTCAGCCTTCCTCAGATGGCCACGGTGCCAGGTATATAAGGCCCAGCTGTCACCCACCCCAGGTACCATTTCTAGCTGAGTGGGGGTGACAGGAGGCAGGGTGGCACTAGTTGGGCCAGTTGGTGAACCCTGGTTCAGGTTTTGCCACCCCAGGTTAGTTGGGTAATTTTTGCACCACTGACAGGTAATATCTCCATTTTCATTTTTTAATCCTTGCATTACTAGCAGATTCATACTGGTTGATGATTGACTTAAGTTTCTCCAAGTCTTCCAAGATTGCAATCCCTATGACTGCATCATCAGCATATGCCAGAGCTTTCAGCAGTGGCTGCCCGCGCACGCTGATGCCTTCCAGCTCTGCCTCTGCAGCCTGCAACATTGGGTCAAAGTCCAGGTTGTACAGAAGGGAGCTCAACGGATCCCCTTGCCTCACCCAACATTGAGGTAAGATTTTGGCCAACTGGAACCTGGGGCCTAGGACTGACATGCTTGTCATAGTCATTTGCTTCATTGCCCAGTCAATGAATTTTTGTGACAGGTGTGCTCTCTCTATGCAATGGTGTAAATATGACCAGTCCACTCTGTCATAAGCTTTCTGTTGGTCTAGGAATACTAATGCTCCACTAGAGTTCGACTGGGTGATGTTGGTGACCATGTGGATGTTGTCCCAGATGCTCCTTCCAGTGACAAAACCATGTTGGTTTGTCAAGATCACATTTTTCCTGATGGAACCCAGACAACGTGCCAGGATTTTCAAAAGCAGTTTGGTGTCAGAATTAATCAGTGAGATTGGTCACCAGTTATTGAGTGAATGTGTGTCACCCTTCTTGTGAAGGAGAATAAGCAGGGCTTCATCCCCTCCAGGCATGAGCTTGGTCTCATCCAAGCATCTGTTGAGTGCGGCAAGGAGGATGTGGCTGAGGAGGTCTGGGAATGTCAAGATCAATTTGTATGGAATCCCATCAGGTCCTGAACTCTTCCACCGGGGAAGGTTCTTGATTGCCGCATTGAGCTCCTCCTTCATTATTGGCACTGTGAGGGCTGATGTGTCCAGGGTTGGGGGTGGCTCTGCCCTCGCAAGGAAGGACTCGATGTCCTGAGGTAAAGCACCCTTGTTTGAGTATAACTTCATGTAGTATTCATGGGCTATGTCCGCTAGCGCCTCTGGGGAGCGTGCTATGATACCATCTTGCATGGACAGAGCAATACATCAGGTTTGGGATTTCTGGGCGGTGAACTGATGCATGAAGAATCTAGATGATTTTTCACCCTCAGCCACCACTTTTGCTCCTGCCTGTAATGAGAGCCATTCCTGTGCTTGCTTGCTGAAACCTTGGATCTCAAGGGTTAGCTGAACCCATTCCCTCATCCAATTGGTGCTGTGGCCCGCTTGGGGGCATTCCTCTCGAGATGTGCACATTGGTTGATCGCCCTTTGGAGCACCGATGCCTCAGCCACATGCCTCCTGGAGGATGTACATTTCGCAGCAGCGACCATTTCAGCCTTCAGGCATCCCCAGGTCTGGATTGGGTCTTCACTGAGGGGGTCCCTCACATCCCTAGCCAGGGTTCATACTGCTAACCAGTGGGCAAAGTCAGCATTAGTTACAGTTTGTGGGTGAATCTTCTCCCATTTTGGGCGTGGCTGTGCCTGCAGCTCTGACCTCAAGGTAATCCTTACCAACTGATGGTCTGAGTGGGTGACACTAACTGTCTCAAAGTTTTCTACCATACACTTGAGGGTCGCCAGGATGCAGATTAGGTCGATACATGTCATTGAGAGCAGCTCGCCCTCTCTGATGTGTGGCCTTGTCATGTGCTCAAGGGTTGGCACATCCTTTGGGCGTGCATCAATGACCCCTAATGCAGCCATGAGTGACATGAGTTCCTGGTGCCCGTGGGGATGATCAATGTCTGGGGCCATCTGTCTGTGGCTCTTGTGAGCCAGCAGTTCATGTCCCCTAGGAGGAAGCTGTTTTCTGGTAGTGGTAAATTGGCCACCTCTTTGAAGAAGTTGGCGCGGTCGCTGGGATGTTGGGGGCATAAGTATTGACTAGGGTGTACTGATTTCCCTGCCAGGTGATTGTGATGGCCAGGACTCTCCCCCTAGGTGATCAGTTGAGGATGTGATGGTGATGCCCCTGCCTGGTTTGATCACAAACCCGCAGAGGGTGGACCAAGTTGAGAAGTTTGGGAGGAGCATCTGGGTCCACTCAGGCTCCTCCCCCTTGGGCAGTGACTCTCCTGGATCGCCAGGATGTCAGCTGGAGGGTTTTGAAGGTGCTGAATTTTCTTGGCCCAGGACATGGCAGCCTTCAGCCCTGCGATATTGAATGTCCCTATTGTGATCAGATTGCCCAATCCTCCTGATCTGCCTTAATCAGATAGTTCTGGGCCATTTGACCCAGTTCTATCATGATTCAAGCGATTTGAGCTTCGAGTACCCATTTGGGAGCTCTGCGCCACTGAGCTGAGCTGAGCTGAGGCAGCGCTCGCTCTATCAGTAGCTGGGCCATCTTGAAAATTTTTTTAACCCTTGTTCTGAGAGTTTTTTTCATTGAGACTACAGGTAGGTGACCAGAGTTGTGAACTCTGGCCTGAGCCAGCGCCAGTTCATTTCCCACTCCCATGGGCTGCATCTGTCCCTGTGTTGCCACCTGCATCTGCTGGTTTGCTGTCCCCTCCATTGGCTCCTTGGGGGTCTCTCTCAGGATCTCAAAACAGTTTGCATTTCCAACATTATTGGTTTCCAGGATCTGATTCACTTTTTTTAGCTTCCTCAGCCCTCGCTCTGGCCTCTGCTCATCACTTCGCTTTCTCCTCTGCTTTGCATTGTTTGGTGGTGACCAGTTCAATGATCTGATACACACCATGTTCCCCCCAGTTGAATGGGGTTGTTGCCACCTGAAGTTTACCAAAATTTTCATCATTTTTATCCATTTCCTCAGGGTCCTCCTCCTCCTGCTGCTTGCCTACAAGCAGGGCATGAATGGGCCTAATGCTCAAGCATCTGGCAGTGCTGGCAGATGGGAAAAGCCTTCTCTGGTGTGACTTTAAAGGGGTCAGATGCTTGCCCCTCTGGCAGGATGAACTGTGCAACACGTGGGATCAGGTTGGGATCAGCTTCTACTTCCATCTTGGGGTTTATAACCACAATTGCCTTTCCGCTGCAGAGTTCCAGCATGAGGTGGAAGCACTGCAGCTCAAACTGCTTCACTCTTCCATACTCCTCAAGGCCTTTGATTAGCTCTGCTTTGATGAAGTCATGGGGGAGATTAGTTGGGAGATCTTCAAAGGAGATGAAAAGGTCATTCTCCTTATTCCAGTGGGTATGGTGTACCTTGACATGGTGGGGCACACCTTTGATGGTTACCTTTAATGATGACCTTTGCCGCGGCATCTGCCTGCTCCACCATGGTGAAACCATTATCTACAAATCCTTGACAGAATTCTTGCTTAATAAAAAAGGCGTTTTTGAAATAAATTTTTCTTTTTTCTGTGATCGCCAACAAGATCTCCGGGTGCTCAACCCCAAAGTTCACTCTAACCCCATGCTTAGCAGGGGAGGAGGGGAGTGAATGGCTGATTTTTTTATAAAGCATATGCTGGTGCAGCATTTTCAAGTACCCTTCAGTAGGGACTTGCATCTGTTGTTTGGTCTGGTTCGCGTGGCTAACCAGGAGCTCCTTGTGGGAGTGTTTGATGCCCTTGGGGAACAACATGTTGATGGAATTACCACCCTTTGTGATGTTTGCCCAGGACTTCTGGTTGGAGTTGTGCATCTTTTCCTTATATACAATTATTGAATGTTTGAGTTCAACTTGAATCTTCCTTCACTCTATAAAAGTGATGCTTAGGAGAAAGAAAAAATAATTTTATTTTGAGGTGGGCCAACCTTGGGACTAATATACTGCACTGATAAAGAGGATAGGGAGTAGGGAGTAGGTAGTGACAATATATGAGTGGAGGACAAAACCCAAGTGCTGGGGGTAAAATTTTCCTGTGCATATTCTGATAGGCTGGGATTACATGAATCTAAGTTCACTGATTTGCTTGGTCAGACCAAGGCATGGTGCGCAAATCCACATGTATTGATATCCTCTTGGCACAGAAATGAAATTAATGCAATTTCTGCCATGACGGGATTTGAATACACAACATGAGGGGTGATAGCGGGATGCTTCTGACTATACTACACCCCCTAAGAAAAGTAATAATAATAATAACTAGCGGAGTTACCCATGTTTTGTTACAGTATCTATAGAATTTCAGGTAATTTAAATTGATTAATTTAGATTTTATATATAGTTAAGCAATAATTACTTGGCTAAATCTATTTGCTAAATTAAAGCAACCAAAAAGACCACCCACTCAGCTAAAACTAACTGAACTTATCAAATCAACCAATTATTTAATTTAATTTATTGTGGGGAAGGCCGACCATGGGACGGACACTTCCGAACATGACTCAGACAAGACAAAACTTAGTACCAGGGGAGGCACCCCAGAGAAGCGATGCTATCTCTTGTTGCCAGCGGGAACACCACTTCTGGGAAGGGGGAGGGAACGTGTGTAGGGGACGTAGCCACTATTGAGCACGTGTGGAGGAAGGGGTCTGATTTGATGAACCAGACTGGGAACCAGGATGAGACCAGCTGTCAGCGACGCAGTGGGAGATATCCAAACATTTACGCTTGAAAGTGATCCACCAAATGAGACCAGAATCTGTGGACAGCTTCAGGGAGGGTGGGGATGGATCCAGCGATGGCATCCAAGACAATCGTGTGGAAAGTCCACATGGCGATTGCAACCACCAGAGCACGGAGGGAGGGTGGGAGGGGGAGGCCATTGATGAAGCAAACATATCTCTTGACAGACTGAAGGGATGTGTTTGATCCTGGCCTAGCAGACGTTGGACTTCGCGCCATATTACTTTAGAGGTGGGGCACTTCTCCAGGCGGTGAAACAGCGTTCCATAATGGCCACACACGACACAGGATGAGTGTAAAGCATTAGAGCGCTCAGCTGTATGATACACCCGCCTCAGGCAGCGCCACACATGGGAGCGGACTTGAGGCTGCAACAGAGGATGGTGTGCGTATTTCCAGATAGTCTTTTGGGTCTCAGTAGAATAAGGGAAGTCCATCATGTCCAGGTAGTCCACCCTGGATAGGACTTGGGGTCTAATGGGGATCACGCCATCATGGATGGGTAGCCCCTGTACCTCTTGTGTGAACTGAGGAGAGGGGCGGCCTCTTTGGGTTGTATGTCCACTAATACAAATTCTCCACTCTGCGCTTCGCATGGAGAGTAGGATTCGTTTGTAGTGGGTTTTGGTCCCGTGAGGACCTGTGGCTGATGTGTGTGATGCGAGGTATTTCATCAGGGAGTGGGGGTTTGATGGATTGTTGAGGCCCAAGGCTTGGGAGAAGTTGGAGCGGGCCGCGCGGGACCAGTGTTGGGATGGGAGTGTAGGAGCAGTGACAGCCGCAATCCAGGTGCCTAGGATCTTGGCGGCATGGGCTTTGAAGTCAAGTAGGCCCATGCCACCATGATGATGAGGGCCAAACATGACCTCTAGCCGTACTGGTGGAGGGCGGTCTGATCAAAGCCAACCTTGTAGCAAAGCATACAGGGATTTGAAGAAGCTTGGGGAGAAGGGGATGGCGTGGGCTCTGAACCAGACTTTGGATAGGAGCATAGAGTTGGCAAGAACAACCCTGCCAGTGATGAGTAGTGGGGTGGGCTCTGAGAGAAGCGATTCGCTTTGTCACGTTGTCCAGTATATGGCCCACCATTACTGCTGACGCGTATCCACCTGCCTCCAACCACACGCCCAGATGGCGTACCGGTCCTATGGTAGGTCGTGGCACAAAGGGGAGCACCAGTGGAGCGGTGTGTTTTGAGTTAGTAAGGCGTGGACGTGGGCGAGCAGATGGGCCGGGTTGGGAACTACTTGCTGGGGCCCAGCAGTTCTGAAACTGACCAAAGAGGATGATTTCAGTTTTGGAGGCGTTCAGTGCCGCGTTGCTTACCCGGGAATATTCCTGGATGAGGGCTTCAAGCGCGCATGCGTCTTTGTTATTAGACACCCCTACCATGCAATCATCTGCAAATGCCATCATCTTGACTGGGGTTTGGCCTGGCACATGGACCCCAGTGAGTTGGGCATTCACATTTCGCAGTAGTGGGTCAAGGCTGAAGTTGTATAAGAGTGGGCTCAGGGGGTCCCCTTGTCGCAGGCCCCTTTGAGGACGGACTACTTCCATTAGGAAACCTGGGCCGCGCACTGCCATTGTTGCAGATTCCGTGAGCAGCATCACCCAGTTAATGAAGCGGGGAGGTAGGCAATATTGTTGGAGGCAGGCCCTAAGGTATTCCCAGTTTACTCTATCATAGGCCTTTTGTTGGTCCAAGAATACAAGTGCCCCAGAGGCTGTGGACTGACACACATTAGCCACAGAGTGCACGTTATCCCAAATCGACCTTCTGGGGATGAAACCGAATTGTTCTGGGGATATGGTGGCAGATGCTACAGTCCCTAAATGGTTAGCCATGATTTTTGTTAAAATTTTGGTGTCTGTGTTTTTTTAGAGAAATGGGGCGCCAGTTGGCTAAGTCTAGCCTATCCCCTTTCTTGAAGAGTGTGACTGTAAAGGCCTCATGTCCTCCTGGTAGGAGGCGTGTTTCCAACAGGCTTTGGTTGAGTGAGGCTAGCAGCAATGGGGATATGTATTTAAAATATTTTTTGTAGAACTCATATGGAATGCCATCTGGGCCTGGGCATTTTCAGTTTGGCGCACCGCGAATGATAGTCCATAATTTGTTCAGAGTAGATAAATTTATTATTTCTGGGTATCAGAAAATGGTGTGGATATGAGCTCTGTCAAGAAATTCCACCATTTTGGCCGGCTGAATTGGTTCAGCTCGGTATAACTTGGAGTAATATCTTTGCATTTCGATTGCCACTTCAGCCAGTGTATCCACAATAGAATTATCCAATCTTCGCACCTGTGTGCAGGCCACGCTCTGGCATGGTGCAAAAATTTTTTTGAAGAAGTATACAGTGCACTTGTCACCTTTAGTGATGCATGTGGCCCTGTATTGGACACAAACCCGATGTTTGTGTTGCCTTTCAAGTGCGTTGAGGTGGGTGGCTGCCTCCGCCCACTTCTGGCCCCATGCAGGGCTATATCCTGAGGCTGGAATGTTGGACTCCAAGTGGGCCAATTCTGCCAGCGTATGCGATATAACCGCTGATGTGGCTCGTGAGCGTCTGGATGAGAGATGGCAATAGTGGCGGATGGTGTCTTCTTTGAAAGTTGCCCATGTGGAAATAGGGTCTGTGCAAAACAGTGCAACAAACGATTTTGCCAAAGTTGCCTCTTCCACCCACATGGAAAATCCTGGCGACGCGAGCTCTGGGGGGCAGATTTTGCACCAATGTGGGGCCTTTGCAACTGTGACGGGTAAGTGGTATGTTATTGAGACCAGTCAGTGGTTGGAGAATTACATTTTCATTGTTTTGAAGTGGGAGATGTGGGGTTGGAATTTCGCCAGTGCTAGAATAAGGTCAATATGGGTCATGGACCTTAATTGGCCATTGTGGACGTGGGGACGCGTCATGTTTTTGAGCAGTGGGGCATGTCACAGCAGCGCATCTATTAACCCAAGGGTGGCTTTTAGAATGCGTAGTTCTACGTGACCCTGTGGGGCGTGGGGTGAGGGCGGCCACCGGTCTGTTGGTGAGGTTAGCCAACAGTTCATGTTGCCAATAAGGAAAGAATTGGGGGTAGCGGGAGGGATTTGACTGATGAGAAAAATTATTGACACTCTTGTGCACTGTTTGGGGTGTAAATGTTGATGATTGTGTGTGCAACATCGGCCCATGAGAAGGTGACAACGAGCACTCAGCCATTTAGGAATGTTTCTGAAGATGTAAATTTGAAAAAATTGTTTTTCTGAATTAGCACCCCACAGTGCTTCGACCAAAAGGATAGGGATGGTAGGAGCATTGTTTTCCAAGCTTCCTCAGAACCTCATGGACAGTGGGTTTCCTGGATG
The DNA here is from genome assembly GCA_022478985.1 of Massospora cicadina. Taxonomy (NCBI): domain Eukaryota; kingdom Fungi; phylum Entomophthoromycota; class Entomophthoromycetes; order Entomophthorales; family Entomophthoraceae; genus Massospora; species Massospora cicadina. The sequence continues at coordinate 1,636 of JAKSZP010015933.1, read as the reverse complement.
GCCAGGATATCCACGGGTAAATTGTTTTGTAAAAAAACTCAGTTTCTTAGCCTGGGACGGGGAGGCCTTGAGTCTGGCGATATTCAGCGTCCCTAGAGTGAAGGTTTCCCCCATCGCACCTTAGGTGTGAGGGGGTGGGCCCCAGGCCCACCAGCCTCTTCCAGGTCCCCACGGGCTTTCACAGCAGCGCGGGTATTAGCAGCAACACTATCGGGGTTTTTGTTAATTTTTGTGGAAAGAGTCGCGTTGCTTTGGCCTTCACTTTTTGTTTTCCAGACGTCGGACGAATTTTTTGCAGTGCAGATAAGTTTGGTGCACCATCGAGTGGGGCAAAAAAAATTTTTTTGGGATAGGTCCCAAGTCATTTTGACCGGGGCTTGGGTGCAGCAATTGGGTGAGATCAAATCTCCCATTGGATCCTCAGATTGAGTGGCCTGTTCAGCATGGGCCTCCCAATCTGATTGGGTGATGGATTCCCAAGTTGCTTCCACCGCGAAGGTCTCCATGTCCTCCTAGCGTTGTGAGTGTGGGATGGTGGTGGTGTCCTTGGCCGCTTCCTTGGCCACAGTCCTATGGGCCTGCTTGGCCTTCTTCCACTCCTGTGGGGAGATGGGCTTTACCAAGAGGTAGCAGCCTTGTGCTCCCCACGGGAAAGCCTCCTTGGTGCTTGTGGTTAGTTCATAGTGCGCCTCTCCACTGGCCATGGCCACCGAGGGGTGCTCTTGGAATGTGACGCCCTCTTTGATGGGGCATGTGTGCGCCTTATGGCTGAACGTGTCACAGTGGGTGCAAATGGGGGGCGCGCTGTCCACGGTTACCCGGAAAGGGTGGGTGGTGTGCCCTGTGATGTCAATAAAGGTGGAGTGCGGGATCTGGGTTAGGTCCTTCATGATCTCCTCGATTGGGGTCAGAACTGCGATGGCTTTGCCAGTGCACAAGTGTGGCATCAGCGTGAAACGTTGCATTTTGAAAGATTGTATTTCGCCATATATGGCGAGACCATCTTTCAGATGTTGCTCCAAAATGTCACGTTTTACCGTAGTAGGCAAAAAGTCAAATGTGAGGAAAATTTGGTTTGATTTTGTCCATCTGGTGCATTTAGTTTTGATGACCCATTGCCCTTTGGGGAGGTCAACCACTATGCGCACCGCTGCAGCCTCGTCTGCTGCTATTTTGCTTTTGAAACCTAGGTCCAGCCAACCACGTGACATGGAGTGAGGTGCAACATACACTGCGGTTGGGAAAATTTTGTGTACATCTTCACAAAATTTTTCCCATAGGGCCATTTTTTGGATGTCCAGATACACACAGACTCCAAATTCCACCGACGAAAGTGGCTGGGAATGTGGCATGTTGATGTACTGGTTGCATTGTGCTTGCCACATGAGTATCTCTGGGGAAATTGTGACCGCCGGTTTTTTTAGATTTTTTTCTATTCCGCTGGATTCTCTGGGGCATTTTTGAATGTTAGAGGCTGTGGGCCTTCCGCCTGCTCCTCTTGCCTTGCTTGCCCAACTGCTTCCAGACATGGGCGCAGACTAATCCCCTCTATGAGATTATCAAACTAGATTTAGTCTTGAATTGAATGGGTTGCAAAAGTGTTTGCAATGAGAAAGAAAAGTTTCAAATCAACCAA